>JANHFX010025238.1:4256-68254 GCA_027560015.1 Chloroceryle amazona
CTTCTACTTTTTAAATATCCATCATGTGTGTTAGCTGGCAAAGAATAGCGCTGTTGAATAGACTGCCTAGAACCTCAGCACCAGTAAACTGTGACTACTTAATTAAGATGTCTGTGATACGTTTAGGTTTTGTTGCTAAAGGTAGTATGTGGTGCGTCTTATGCTAGAAAAAATGATTGAGTAAAGTCATCTCTGGTAAAAGTCATCTGCTGGTAAAGTCATCTCTAGGTCTACTGTAGAGCAACCATAGACTAATAAGTTAATTTCTCAGCTTGTCTAGAAATGTATGTATTTTTCCTTGTCTCAGACTGAGTTGGGTGAAAGACATTATGCATTGTCTGCCCTAGGACTCATGTAGAGTTCTGGTTTTAGGGCAGATGTAACTTAAAAATGATTCAGAAAACATTAAAATTCTTTACTATTAGGAGTTCTAATACTTGAAACTAAGAGATCCACTTCTCCAAAGGCCGAGGACAAAGAAATTTTTAGTACTTTTGGTTTATGTAAAAACATCTGGTTCTTTCCTGCCCATCTGTATTCAAGACTGTAGGGAGGTAAATTGCATGCTTACAGAAATCAGAGGTATATGCGAGACAGGTAGAAAGAATGGCAAAGTGTTTCTCTGTATTCTGACAGAGACAGGGTTTAGCCAGTTTTGGTGAAATAGTTTACTTGTCTAAATCATAGCTTTTGTTAAGACAGTTCTTATTTGCTGCTGTTAAGTCTTTAGGAATCATCTTGAACTTTATTTCCCAAGACACAAAAAGAAGCAGCCAAAACCCTGGCCACTCTGCACTGTGCTCTTTCTGGGCACTTTATTTAAGATTGTTATCTTTTCCTATTTCAGAATTTGGCTCAGCCTACAAGAGATTGTCCTGCCTGAGATTCTGTGATCTTGCTCCTGTGTTGCAAGGCAAAACAAACCATTTCTTTCTAGTGTCAGCATTTCTGAGGTTCTGTTGAAAATCAGAATCGCTAAAATCATGTCTGCTTTCTGATGTTAGTGCAGTTCACTGCCTCTGAGGAAGATTTTTCCAGCTACTGTTACACCTTCGATGTTAGTCTAACCCTCAGAATCTAAGGAATTGTTGGGCTCTGTCAGCTGCTTTCTAAGACTGCTACTAGATAATGCTCTTGGGGAGGAGGTCCAGGCTTCCTCTGTGTGGCTATCAGCTGTGCTTTGTGAACTGAAGTTCTAGCAGTGCAGTGATTAGTTAATCCTGGTCTGAGTGAGGACTCTGGTCTTTTCCTCATCCACTTGTTTTGTTAACTATGCATCGTATGACTTTGGATGACTATCTGTCGGACCTTCCCTATAATGATGCTGTGTATTTCTAACCTCCTAGTATTGTTCTACCTCTCTTTGTTCTCTTTTTGTTAGATTTATGTCATGAAAAAAAACATGAAAAAGGAGAGTATATTTTCTCAGAAAAAGAGCCAAAGAGATGGTTTCATAAGAATGTAGAGGGAAGTTATTTCTAGTCCTCCAGTAGATTGACACCCTAAGATCCATCTAAGTTCTCAAAAAGGTTGACAAATAATTCAAGTAATTGGAAGTTAAGGTATGTGCTGTCAGCTTTCTTGTCTTGTTCTTGTCTGGAATGACTGACCTAACTACAAGTGACACTGAAGTACCAATGTTAAGCAGTTATGTACAGCTACAAAATTCTATCAGGTGAAATTCTGTCAGTTGGTTTGGCAGCAGAACTTACATCAGGATTTTCATGATTAGCTGTGTATTTTGGATTCCAGGGATTGTAACTAAATTAATACCACAGTTGCCACATGAGGAGGAATTTCTTAATTATCCATGTGCAACCTCTTCTGTCTTTTGTATTAGTGATAAGATAGAGAACGAAAAAAAAAGCTTCACTATGTTCTAGTGAGGGATTCTTTCCATGCCCTTGAATTATATGCAGTCCAGATCTTTCTTTCTAGAAGAGAACTGTTTATTTGCAGAAATCTCATCTCCCAAATTATTTCAACAATCACAGCCTTTGAAGAAGGACAGTCATCCCCCTTTGGATCCTCTTAATAACTTCACTGGAGGAAAACAGGAGCAAAATCAAGTTATGCCTCAAATGTGAAATGTGTTATGCATAGAAACACCTCAAAAAGTTGCTTGCATAATACTTAAGAAACCTACAAGGTGCATACATTCTGGGTTATTAGGGATAGTCCTGGGAAACCAGTCTTAGGTCTCAAGTCTCAAAGTCTGTTGTAGGAATGTTCCCCCTCTGCTTGTCACTGGTGAGGACACACCTGAAGCACCGTGTCCCTTTCTGGACTTCCTAGTGTAAGAGTGCCCAGTTACTATTTTTCCCAACCAAAAAATCAAAATTGGCTGAACAGTGGGGACTTCCAGATTTGGAAGTTCAGTTCCAAAGCTTCAGGATTTTGACTACAAACATCCATTTATGATCATCTTCCCCCATGCAAATTAAAATAAAAATAATTTTGTATTTCACGTAAGTCCACAGGTAAGGAAACTATTTTTGAAATAATTTTTGCTTGAACAAAATCAGACATTGAGAATTGTGGGGTTTTGATATGCGATGGAATATTTACTGTGAAACCTAATGGCTTTAAGAGTTTGTTTTCTGCAAAGAAGAGTGGGCTTTGGAGTGTGTGCTGATGCATCCCTTCTCCAGTGGGACAGATGGGGTTCATTCTCCATTCACACTTGATGAGGCAACCATGGCCTTCCTTCAAAGGTTGAAAGCAATGTAATGATCGAATTGGAATGTGTACCATTCCAAGAAGTTTATTATAGCAACCCAAATCACTCGAATAGATTAATTTAACCAAGCTAATGTATTCTTTGTGAATAAGGCATTTTCCTTTTCTGAATACAATATTTTCAGGGACTAATTGGTGGTGGTTGTTGTTTGTTTGTTGTTTCCCCCCTCCCAAAAAAAAAAGTTTAGATAAGCAACTTAAAAATCAGGTCTTCTTATCTTATTCTTAGGCTTATATGGTGCCATGTTTTTGTTTAAGAGTAGATGGATTCACCTTTACTAAGTCTCTCCTGGTGATCTTTAAGGGCATAATCAGTTTATTTCCCTCCATTAAAGACCTCAGTACTTAATGGGACATAAATTATATCATAATTAAATTAATCAGTGTGCCTATGAGCTTCTAGCTCAAGTATCTGCTTTTGTCTGTCAGTGAAAATGGCATTTCTTCCATCAGAAATAATTGCTAGGAGAAAGGAGAGAATTTCTCTCCTGACCATTTAATTTTGTGCCATGGTTCACAAGGACAATGTCCTGGTTATGCTCTGTCCAGCTTTTTACGTTAAGTGATCTCAAATTGTCAAGTGTGTAAAAGTTGGAAGGGAAGAATTATGTTCACATCTTAAACAGCTCAGAGGGAGAGAGAATGATCTGTTTTTTCTTTGAGGTAAACCTTGAGTTTCTGGATAATTCTAGAGCTGTGCTGGGACTTGTATTGTACCAGGTTTTAGGATGTTCTTTGAAGGATTTATTGTCAAGTCTTCATTGCAATTCTTTTATTTACCAAGAGCTTTGCATGTGATCCTTTTAAAATATCATTGGGATTTGGTTTAATAAAATGAAAATATTTTAGGAATACAGAATAAAGTATTTGCTGGATTCAGTTTTGAAGTGGGACTAGTGTGCTTTTAGTTTAAGACGCCTACACACCATTAAAGCATTATTTTCCTTAATTCAAATTACATGAATAGTAATATGAAAAATATCCAACCATAATTAGACATCTAAAACATACTAGAATTCAACTAAAGTAGATCAACACAGCAAGGAGCTACAGCCTCATGAACTTGCCTTCATGCATCGTGCTTTTCATAGCCACCAGTCACATCACCTTCTGATCTGAGTCTTTCAGCACTCACGGGCAGTGTTGGATCAGGTCAATACTTAAATGAGATGACATTTTATTGCTGTAGAAAGAATGTTTTTCTTGAATTGGTAGTTGGCTCTTTCTCAGAACTAATGTGACAACGTGAGGCTCTGGGACAGCAGCAGATAGGAACAGGAGCTATAAGCAAAGGCTTAATAGTGTTGGAACATGAAAAATCGTAAAGGATTTTTTGCAGAAATTTTGAAGTCTGCCCTAGTCTTGTAGCTTTTCCAAACTGCAGTAAAAGCAATTATGTTTCTGCTTACCTCTGGTTTTGATGTTTTAATTTGTCATCCTCTTGATATAGGTAGGAAGGTAGATTATGTTCCTGGCTGATTTTTTTAACAGCATTATGAAGTTGACTTTTTATTGCATTTGCAATGTTGTTATGATAGCAATAGACAGTATCTTAGCATGGTGGAATAAAATAATTCATTTGAAGGGTTTGTCCAAAGGCAAATGTT
This sequence comes from Chloroceryle amazona, assembly GCA_027560015.1. Classification (NCBI taxonomy): domain Eukaryota; kingdom Metazoa; phylum Chordata; class Aves; order Coraciiformes; family Cerylidae; genus Chloroceryle; species Chloroceryle amazona. Next base: position 8,603 of record JANHFX010025238.1, read on the forward strand.
TGGTTTTTAATTCAAAATTTAAAGTTTCAGTTAAGACCTAAAATAAACTTCAGGTTTAAGTGTTAATGATTTAAGAGTTGATTTCTTTGTCCTCCCCCCTGTTTTAGATTGAAAAGCATAATGGACTAGTTCGGTATGACGTGTCAAAAAATTAGCTGAGGTTTCACTGTAATTATTAACACAAGCATTGGAGGCTTTTTAAAACATGTACATCACTTGAAACAAGTTAGATGCTGGGATAGTAAATTTGAGATCAATATTCTAGATATCCTTGGTTTCCATTTCCTGTAGGAAAACACCTCTGGCTAATACCTGCAGAACACCTGTAGGCCTGGTGTTCTCAGGAACTTTGGAAGGAATCCAGTATATCTGCAGTCGCCAGGGTTGGCAAGATAAATGCTGCCTTAGTGCTCTCTTCTGCTCTAAACCTTCTTTGATTGGTAATGAAATGCAGTCCATTGAAGCACAGAATATTGTTCTTACCTCTGTGTATTTCACCAGCAGCTCTATCACTGCCTTCTTCTCACTATTCCTTGCTTTAAGCCAACTGTTATTTTTGTCAGGGTGACATTTCTGTATGCAAGGAAAACCTTTCAAAAGTTGTTGCTAGTTATTCTGTGACTCCACTCTTGAATATGTGATAAGTTCTCACATGATCAGGTAAGCTTTTCATAATACATCCCATAGGTGAGAAGACTGAATTGCTGTCTAATGTACTTGTTCAGAAATAGGAAAGATTGTACAATCTGTGATTTTTAATTTCTTTATATAAGACTAGAAGATTTTGTGTAAGTTTCAAAAATAATAGAAGGCAGATTAATCTAGTTAAGAACTGTTGTAAATCTCTTATGGAGAAGGTTTTTACTATGATAGTGAAAATTTAGAAACAAAGTTTTATACCTTAAGCAAGGTACTTATAATAATAATTACTTCTTTCATATGATTAGCTAGTAAAAGATAATAGGACATTGTCTTAGCAAATGCATCTCCAAATAATTTTGGAGTATATGATATATCTGACTCTTGTGTGACCCTAATTTTGCTACCTTCTTTTTCAAGGGGCATGTTAGAAAATAAACTTTTCTCAGATAATGAAAACCGTGTGATGAAAGTGTCATGATCATGTAGTATACGGGAGAAAAAGAGCTCAATCAAAACAGGAGTTCTCCTTTTGACACTGGTAAAATCACTCGTATTTGAAAAGAAGGGGAGCATCTTTATTCTTCATCTTTTCTAGAGATGGTAACTTTTACTAGAAATATTAAGTCAATCCCTTCTTCAGCAGTGGAAGATGTGACTATGCAAGACAAAAATGGGCATCTGCATAAAGTGGCATATAGTTCCCAGAATAGTTTTCCTCACTGATGAGTTGGGAACTTTCTGTCAGTGTTGCTGTACTCTCCAACTCTTTCCATCTCTTTCAAGTTCATCTGGTCTGTCTTTTTTATTTTAAATATTTATTTATTTTAATTTCTTTCTTCTTACTGCTGACTTTTGGAATAGATAGGAGCATTTTTTTTGATTCTCTGGGTTGCTTATAAACATTTCTTGCTAATCTAAAAAGATTCAAATCTGAGAGAGGAGCTTATGGAATGGTAGTGAGATAAACTGCAGCTGGGAATAAGCAGTGTACAGTTTTAATTCACCCTCCCTGTCTCCTGTTCAGACTCCCTAACTTTGAAGTTGGATGCCTGTGCAATTTAAGGGATGTAGGAAGCTATTTTTGACATTACTGGTGCTATGACAATAGCTATATGGTAGACCCCGTAGTGATGCTCCGTGGTGAGTGCTGCTTTGTTTTGCCTGTGGAATTAAGGGTTCTCTGACTTGATCTATTTCAACTTTGATGAAAGATGTTTGCTGATTACAGGTCTTTCTGCTTTAACAACTTTAACTAGATGACAGAAATAGTATCAAGTTTTTCCTGTCATTCTTTCTAGGGAAATAAATATCTAGGGATAAATGGCAGCAAATGAGAAAATACCACAACTAAATGTGAAATGTCTGTAAGCATACAATGAAAATATTTTTCTGTGTTTACTCATTGAAATGATTCCACACTTGAAATTAACTTTTAATTAATAGATATCTGAGATACTGTTATTTTGCTGCAGTATTCTTTTGTGCATTTTCACTGGTGCCCTAGTTTTATGAAGCTCAGAGTAGTCACATGAATATATTCTTGGATTTTCATCCAATATTGTTGCTAAGGAAACATCATCTTTAATACTGTATCCGTGTCTGCAGCTTGTCTGTATTAATAAATGCCTGTTAATACTGAGCACAAACCAATTAAAGATGTAAAAAAAAATAATCTTAATTTCTTTTGTAACAGTATAGTTTATTATAGAGTATTCTCCTTCATGATCCACTGTCACTACAAACCTCACACAAACTGGAGAGTCATGTCCATGTTTCTGATCATATCCCAAACACACAGGCTGGACAGTTTTAATACTGGGTTTGCTTTTTTTCATTGTCTGCCACCAAAATTTAATGTCATTAATCTAACATAGGTATTGTGCATGGTCAGAATGGTGGGAATGTTTACGTGGTGCTCTAAAAGGGAAAAAGAACCATTTCTATGTGAGGTATAGAAGAGGAGCTTGAATGCAGTAAATTGTGAAACATACCCCCTTTAAGTACACTGTCGAAATGAGTACTGTATTTCAGCCTGCTTTGAATATCTGTCTAGCAAAAGACCTGTCAGTCAGAAATACCACTGGAAATCGCAGTTCTTTACAAACCAGCTATTTGGTTTTGTTGCAATAGTGACAGGCAGATTTTTTGAATTTTCTTCTTCTCAACTCTTCTGAGAACTATCAGATGTTATAGCCATTGTCAAACTTAATTTGACATAGCAGTTTTAGACTAATTCCTACTTTGTTTCATGGCGACATCTGCCTCTTCAGAACGCTATGTTAGATCTAACATCTGTTCTTGAAAAGCCCAGATCAGAAAGACCAGAAGCAATCAAGAAAGCCTGAAGAACTTGTTAGGAATATTTGTTTCCTTTTTTGGGCAAGCAGTGATATCTCATTCATCAGCTTAGTCATCCTTCAAGGAAGAGGAAAGAAATCAGGCACAAGTTTACCGTCTAGCTGTGTGGGCTAGATGCAAGCACAGTTTCAGCTTTCTAACCTGGGTAGGTCATCCCAGCTTTCATTACCAGGGCAGGAAAAGGAAAACGAGTTCTTTCCTTCTGAGTACAGAGCTTTTCATTCCACTAAGGAGTCTCCTCCTTGTCCCTAGGAGGAAAAAATGCAAGAAAATCCATGTGAGGGGGTGAGTATTTAAGTTCGCAGAGCCCACACCAATGGATTTGGAAGCTGTCAAGAGCTGAGCCACACTCAGGCTTTTCTGCCTGTCCTCAGAGACCGACGGTTGCGTAATAAGGAACCACTTCAAATGCCACTGTTAACACCTCTGTAGAGATGTCTTGGAGATCATAACTGAGGTATCCGGATTGATTCTGGTAATTGCATCATGCCTGTGAGTCAGTGTAGTCCCTGTAGAGGAAATCTTTATGGTTATCCATTTCTGGGCACCCATTCTAGTTATATATTTTTTTCTTTCTACCCTAAGAAGGTATTTAGAGTGCATTGCTCAGAACTGTTTTAGTAATGAAAGCTCTTCAATATATGAGCTATAGCAATGCTTTTTGCTTTAGAGGTTAGATCAAGATACTATAATTTTGTATGAATTGCTATGCTTGTGAGTCCAATGAAGGAACCAAAAAGGGTCTCCATAATTCCTAAAATTGGAGTCTAATCCTGGAGTTTTGATCAGGACTCAAAATTTCAGACCTAGAATTCTGCATGTTGCTTCACAGCTGTAATAACAGCCAAGGCTTGACTCTCAAGGAAAATCGTTGTCTTGTCATTCATGATTCATATGAAAATCATGTAAATAAATGTGGCAGTTCCTTCTCTTGGTCTTGGTGATAAGAACAGCAGTCCTTAGCAATTTCCGTGCTTCCCTTTTCCATCTGTCCTGATAGTCAGGGAGATAATGTAAGTAGTAGTACTGTAACCTCTCCTCCTCTCTTTGGTCTGAAAGGGATGGCAAGGGAAGGTGTTTTCAGGTAAGTGCTTCTTTAGCCACTGCCAACAGCTCTGCTGTTCAGTTACCCTGAAATCCTTGCGTATTGGCATTTTAAATAAAGCCAACAAAACCAGCTTGCTGTTAAAAATATTTATTGTATATTTGCTTTCTTCTATTTCCAGTGACTGTCTGGAACAGTTGTTAGTAATTTACCACAGAGACTGAAATGATAGGGAAATGACATCGGAAATTCTGCAGCGTTGTCTGTTGTGATTAAAATATAGACTTTGGATCTTAATTTGTGCTGAATTATCCAATATCAAGGCAGAATTTGAGCTCAGTTGTTAAAGCCAGTTATATAATGATATAGAAATAATTAATAGTATGGTATTGCTATTAGTTATTATTTGCCATTTATTAATTAGAGAGGAAACATTCTCTATATTCACATAATAAGCTTTTAGTGGAATTAGTTGGCACACTTGGGCTAGGATGGTGTTTTCCTGGCCCTTCGTAGTGCCTTCACCCTTGTCCCTTCCATCTCTGATGCACTGTGTGTGTCACTTCTGGTCTTTAGTTAAAAACAAGTTAAGCTAATTTTTGGTTTCTGGAAAGTGTTTTGTGAGGTGTGATGTGGGGGTGCTTTTTGTGCATATGTGTGTGTCCAGGGTGGTGCTGGAGTGTTTGTCAAAGTCACAGTTGTGGGGTGGTTTTCACTTTCTTGAAGCTGCACAGTGCACAGGTAGCAGAGCAAAGCATGGGTTTGAAGAGGTCGTGACTCAGTCATAAGACTGCTGTGTTTTTACTTTTTTCTCTTAGTTCCAGGAGTTTGGTTTGCTTTTCCTTTTGCTTATTCTTTTAATTTTCACTCTCTCCTTGTATTTCTTTGTTGTCCATATGGCCTTGTAGCTCCCTCACTGTGGTGTCATTGTAAAAATTAGATCATTTCAGATGCAGTATTTGCTGCTTCTCTGGATGCTTTTCCTCTTTCCCCATGCATATGCCATCTGCCTGTGTGTGCTCTGGGAGATGTGCAGGTGTTGGTCAGGATTAGGTGGCAGGGCTGAAGTGAAATGTGATAGGTTTTGCCTGCCAGCTCCTTTCTGCATTATTTTTTAATTAGAAGTTGCCCTGTCAAAAAAAAGGGAAACTTTGGAGTTAAAGATTCTTAGAGTTGTGCATATGGAATTTGTCAAGCAATGTCATCTAATGGAAATGCTATATTAAAATAAAAAAAAAGAAGGGTATGGTGTAATGACCATATGAAATATTAAGCAATTTCTAACATGGTTTTCTCTTCCTCTTTTTTGTACATAGAAGATGTATACATCTTTTTTTTAATTATTGTTTTTGTTTGTTTGTTGTTTTTTTAATTTGGATAACTTTCTGTTTATCCTGGTTGTTTCTGTTTATAGACTTTTCTTGTTTCTACCCTTTGAGCTTAGTCGATCAAAGTCTGTGTTCAGGTGTAAGATTATCTTACCATTGCCAAGTGCTCAGTGTTTCTCCTTTCCAAGTGATGCTGAGAAGATAAATACATTCAGTAGATATTGTTAGTCAAGATCGTTATTCTGTGTTAGGGGAGGAAATCTTTTAGCCTAATTAAATAGCCAGCTTCGGAAGTTTTATCTTACTGACTTACATGTGGTATTTCTCACATAATTTTGGACTGCCATACCTAGGCATCCAGTAGCTTGTTTGGGTTTCTATTAGAATATATTCTTGGGTACTTTTCTGTATTGTGGAATACAAATTTTCAGGCCTTGTATCCTTCCCTGCAGCTTGCTTGCATAAACAAAACAAAAAACTATCTTGCTTCCTAGCATGCTTTCTCACTTGGTCCCAGGTTTGACAAAACAGTTGTGATGATCCTCTGTAGACTTTGAAAGACTCTGAAATACAAACTAAACCAAAATTCTCTGCAGCATTTGAAATGTGAAAAGTTAATACTTATTTAAAATCATCTATTCCCAATTGTTCTGTATTAAAATTAAGACATTTAAGATAATCTTCATTTCAGTTTAGTCATCTGAACTCTAATCATAGTATCCAATCTGAGGTAGTCATGCTTTGACTTGCTGTGCAAGCAGTGGAGAGAAGGCTTCAGAAGGCTGTTTAGTCCTTTCATAAAAAGGATGTCAAGTTGTATGTGGAATGAAGTGTTTCTGGAGATGCATATCTCTCCATTGCTGACAGATGGGTAAATAGCTGAAAATGAACTTTTATTTGCCATCCTTTCTGGTTTTAATAAACAGAAAGAAAGGGAAAATAGATACTTCTAAATGCAAGAAAGTCTGACCCAATTTGATCAACTCTGTATTTTGGAACATAGGATTAATGACTATTCAGCAATTAATTTGGTTGGAGAAGGTCTGAAGGTTCAAATTCAAGAAAGGTGGTGGTGGCATGTACTGTATTAAGGGAATTTTACAGCTATTGTGGAATCTGTGATACAAAGTGACTTACTAATACCTACTATCAATGGGAAAATATTGTAAAAACTTTTTAAAGGAAAAATAGTAATGCAGCCAACTAGGCAAATACAGAAGTTTCATGCAAAAATATTTTATATCTTTTTTTATTTTTTGGCAGCCTTGCTTTGCATCCTGAACGTGTGTTGGTGGCAACAGGTCAAGTTGGAAAAGAACCATACATCTGCGTGTGGGACTCGTACACTGTGCAAACTGTGTCTGTTCTGAAAGATGTTCACACACATGGCATAGCTTGCTTGGCTTTTGATTTAGATGGGCAGGTATGTAATTAATGCTATTTTTTCAAACAGCTAAATAAATTGTTTATCTGTCAGAAATCTTGTCATGTGGCTTTCTCTTTTTCCATGGAAATGTATTGACCCAGGTTTTCCCTGTTTGTTCTCAAGTTGAGGAAAAAAGTTGGCATTGGTAGTGACTGAAGAATATACACACTTGTCAATAAAAGTACAACTTCAAAAGAGTATTGAATGAAGATGGGGTGGTAAGGAGACTCTTGTGCTCTGTGGCCTGCAGTTCAGGGTTACGGCAAAATGCTGGAAATGGATTGAAAAGCAAAGAAAGAGGTTTTATTGGATTATAATTTTGCTACTTTAAGACATTTTCTGAGTAGTAAATTGTTTCTCAGAGCTGCTGCTTATGAGGGAGATAATTTTTACCAGACTCACTTCCTACTGTGAGCAAAGAGGCTTTTCTTGATGGATGCATTAAAAATGGAAAAGACACACTAGGTAGCAGCTGGAGAGGTATTAGCCATGAAAGTCCTTTCTGCAGTTGTACTCTCCTGATCTTATGCAGCATTTCCCACCCTCCTGCTTAGCCTTGCAGTGTGATATTCAGATTTACCTATAGTCTCAATTTCTTTTGCTTGCTAAAAAGGTCTGTATCTGTTACTTACTACTGCTTTCTCGAGTGAAGATGTGCTTAGACACCAGTTGCTATCCTTAAGACAGTTATCAAATGGAGCTCTATAGAACACAAATGAAGGAAAGCCCATCTGTAACTTGCTTCTGTTGAAATATGCTGTAATTATTGTAGAGAGGCTTTTAGTTTGTTGGAATGATCTACAGATTTTATCATTTAGGTTTCTCATTACTTAGGGGGTCAACTTCTAGAGCCATCTTCTTTCTAGAGCATCATTTCTACTCGACGGCTCTATCTTTTCTCTATGTTGTACTTGTCTTAATAAATAGGGAGCATGGATAGCAATTTTATTTAACTTGTTTATTTTAATTCTTATAATATTGGAGCTGTACAGAGAGTAAAGAAATGATGGTATTGGGAATAGATTTCAGTCTTTGGGAAGTTTGGGGTTTGCTTTTGCTTTTACAAACTCTTTGGTAATCTACATAGAAGTTGAAAATCAAATTGTCTTTAATGTGTGTAGGTATTAACTTCTGAACAGTGGAAAAAAAAAGTACTGAAGGTTTGTAAAGCTTTTGTTTATCAAGATTAACATGTCACAGTTCATGTGTCAATTAAACAGACATTTTTTCTAAAGCAAAGCAAAAAATCACTGATTTTCTTTTTATCTAATCCTTAATACTGTGTATCTTTCTGCTGAGAATTTTTCTAGGAATATTAACATTCTGACTGTTAACAGATATAGTAAAAGTGGGATGTTGCCTGTTAAGGTCAATGATTTGTGTTAATAAAGCTGTGCAGAATAGCACACGGTCTTTGCAACTGAAGACAAGCCCCCCTGCAGAGCATAGGAAGATGTCAGACTTTTATTTTTGTATGTTTTCCTGGAACAATCCTTTTGTCCTTCCTGGTTATGCAGTTTAACTGGCTTTAGACTTTCTGAATACTAAATATTTGGTGAAATTTGTATGTTCAGGGTCTTTTTAGATTCTGGTATGAGAAAGGATTCAGTAAGGAATAGTTAGTTACTCAGATGTGCTTTGAAGAATCAAGCAAAAGACTCAAAGCTTTTAACTGTTTTTAACCTTTTTCTTCTTTCTAAGAGGATTGAAGAAAAGAGTTTTTTCTTTGTATCTCCTGACCTTGTAAAATAAATACTTAAATTCTACAAATTATATGTAATTAAAGGTAAACCCATGTAGTTTCATTAACTTCATTGTGATTATTCCTTTTTGCAAATGTCTCCTGACTGCTGCTGGCCATGTGTGCTATATATGATTTTATATATATATATATAAGCATTATAAATCAGAAATATCTTGCTATCTAAATTATCTTTCAACTTTATGATCATTATGTGGCAACTGAAGAGATGCTTTGGCAGGAGATGTTCCATTAGTTTTCTTCTATCTCAAAATGTAGCTATTGCTTCTAATTCAGATATGGTAAGAGGTTGTTATAATTCAAAGTGATGACTCTAGCTTTCATTAATGTATTAAATTATTTTTATTTATTTAATTTGGACATTTTTAGCGGTTGGTCTCTGTTGGTTTGGATTCGAAAAACACAGTTTGTGTATGGGACTGGAGAAGAGGAAAATTGTTATCAGTGGCTCCTGGTCATACAGACAGAGTAAGTGTAACTAAAGAATTTGAGTGTCAATGCAATTTTAGTTTGCTGAGCCACGGCTCTGTATACCTACAGGAGCTATGTCTGAACAAAAGATGTTTAATGTTTTGCAAATTCAGTTTCTATAAAGATTGGATATGTATTAAGATATGTGAAGATATTTAAGATATGTACATTTATTCTAAAATAAAATGCCTAACTCCCTATTTGTTTGTGTATGGTTTGTTGAGACCTTAAGCATGTAAAGGAAGTGCAAAATCAATTCACTTCCTAACCCCCAATCCCCATATGGGAAATCAAAATACAAGTAATTGCTTGAATTTTTCTAGTCTGTAAATGAACTTTAATGTTGTCTTATTATGAGTTATAATTACTCTAGGGAAAAAAAACAAACAGAGCTGATAGGAGCTATACATTGCAATTTCAGTATTGAATGAAGGGGTAAAAATGTTATTCCAATAGTTCTGTTTTAAGCATTTCAGACTGTTAATTTGCTGCAAGCTTTTTATGATTGAACTGTCCCATGCTAGAAAGGCCATCTCTGCTGATATCCTTTTATTTTTTTTTTGTAATGCAGATATTTGATATTTCTTGGGATTTGTACCAGCCAAACAAGCTCGTCAGCTGTGGCGTAAAACACATCAAGGTAATGAAATAACAATTCATACAATATTTATGCTGCAGTAGTTTATCTTCTATAAAACATATAAAATAGAATCTAAGGGGAATATATAATTATAATCTGAAAGGTTCTTTGCAAGAATAATATTACTTCTTAGTAATTGCAATCATGGATCACAGCTGACTACATTAGAGATTTTATAATATATATTATATATATAGTGGAAAGCAGACTAGCTCTAGTCAGTAGAGTTGCTGGCCCTGACAGAAAGAATACAGAAGGATTGAAATAGTTGTCAGTAGCAGTGTATGTAATAAATGTAATAAAATTTAAATTTAGGTTGTCCAAAACATGCTCTTTGAAATCCAGTGTAGCATAAGACAGGATGCCCATGGTTAAGATGTGTCTGGATCCTCAAGTTTCTGATTCTTGAGCAGTTCATGAATTGTTACACTACAGAGGTAAAATGACTTAAAAACGCATTTCTTACAATTTGAGAGAGTATGGGGATACATACAGTGGAAAGAGAAAGGAAGATGCTTTCTTTTTCTTTTAATTAGTTTTCCTTTTTCTGCTTTCCATTTTCCCTTTCCCTGCTGTTATTCCTACCTTTGTCATTTTGAGTACTCTGTACCCGATACAAGATTTATAATTTGGATAGTTCATGTCTTTTTCAAGCAGAGTGTTTCATTTTGTTTAATCCATGCACAAACTGCCAGGCAGAAACAGCTTCTTTTTCAGTTTAAACTCTGCCAGCAGTATTATCAATGCTTGATATTCATCAAATGTGTTTCCTAAAGTCACTACCTTCTCCTGTGCACTGTCTTCTGTGGTACCTCAGAACAGCAGTAGATGGCAGCTTGAAATTTCTGTATTGCTCTTATTTGTAGGTTCCTATGGTGGGAAACGTGTTGCTTTTTATGAAGTGAACTTTCAGATTAATATATGTTAATGGTTTATTGAAAAAGTGTTCCATGCTGGCTGGATTGCATACATCTTTGATTTAGTGTAGTGGTTAGCATGTCATTTACAGCTTTCCATGAGCTTGATTAGTAATTATTTTTTCTATTTCAAGATCCAAAAGGACAGTTATGCTAATAGTGAGCTAATATTTGCCACCGGTGATTTATTACATTTAAGGTGGCCTTATGATGTCAAAACATTGCTATTTACATAAGCAAAAAATAGTCTGCACCACTTTTAAGGCTCTATAAAGCCCTTTAAAATAACAGTGGCATTTTAAAAATAATGGGTGTTTCCTTTTTTAACCAAACATTAACTAAAAATGTGAATCCTGGGGATTTACAGGCATTTGGATCAGGCAAGAGATTTTTGTTGATGTGTATTTTTCTTAAGCCATCCCTTCTTGTTCTTTCAGATATCAAGAATGACTTTTCTGTTTGTGATAATATCATGTTTTTTTTCCTCACATGATATTTTATTCAAATTGTAATATTACCTAAGTTATGTAGATAATTCCAAGTGGTCTGATATTGAGGAATTACTTTTCTTAGATACGTTATCTACTTCCATATTGGAGGTAGGTGTTTGATTTATGCAGTGGTTGTGCAGTTACTGCTCAAGCAACATCATCATCTGTGGCCTGTGTACTTTGCTTAAAGATATGCTAGTTAAGACCTAGGGATTTGTCTAATCAGTATGTGGTTATTTCCTAATTGCAGTATTGTATTACTGGCACAAAAATCTGTGCATTCTAACTGATTATGTTATCCTGTATTAACTGTTGGCTCTGCTCAGAATTCTGAATAGAGTATTGGTAACAGAGAGACTTGCTGTGAAATAGTTTCATAAACGTATAGATGGAACGTGCTGAGACAGTGTAAGAGTAACCTGTCAGCAGTGATGAAATATTCTCTCACATTTTGCAGTGGACTACTCGAGCAGCTTGTTGACTGCAGAGCACATTTAAATGTTTGGATGGGAGGGTCTGAAGGGAATAGGCAAAGGCTGCTTGTCTGCTGAGATCTCAAACTAGTGGCAAGAGACTGCACTGCTTTAGTTCAGGAGTCTTTAGTACGTGTTGGATCATCTGGTAGGAAATTCACTCTTGTATGATTGCGTAATCATAGGCTAATGGTTTATTCTAAAGTTCTCAAAAATATCTGCCTGAGATGGCTGCTTTGCACGAGCAGTGGTTCTGGTAAGTGGTAAGTCTATGTATCCATACTGGAATGTGTTGATGCATTGCTGTGGCCCTCCAGCACACCACTGTCTGTTGTTGCACTGCACTGGAGAGCACAGGACTCGCTTCCACGTCTGAAATGTGCAGGTGGAGGGGGAATCAGGCAGTCAGCCAGTCTTAGACAGCTCCTTGTTGTCCAGCAAGTGATAACATCAAGCAAACAATGAAATGACATCTCAAGGAGGCATGAGGAAGCTGAAGATTGATGAACTAATGACCACTAGAGGTGCCCCAAGACCACCATGCATGCGCAACAGGGGGGATAACCACTATTAGCCACTGTGGGTGAAAAAATGCTGTTCAGCTTCTGGGCATATGCTGGCCACGCGTGTGCTGATGCTGGAGCAGTCTCCATGCCCCCACCAGTAGAGCTGTAAGTAGCCTGCTGCAGCAGGGAGAGGGGATAATTCATTTTCAGAAGGTCAACCTAATGCCCATCTTGATCCAAGGGACACCTTGCAGAAGGCACTGGGACCTCCCAACTCCTCTTCCTCAGCACCGTGCTGCGGGGCCTCCTCCTGCTCGGCGGTTTCTCTGCCACCTCGGGGGCAGTATGTATAGGGGGATGTTAGGTAACTACTTGGGTTTGCTTATTAGTTGTATGTGTGAGTGCTTGAATAAAATTGTTTCTGCTTATTAGCTGTGTGTGTGAGCACTGTCCTTTGTGAACCAGGAATCCTTCACGGACCCGGGACGTCTATAATACAACCAACTGCTTTCACAGAGAGCAAATGAAGCCCTGTCAGAAATTTACATGCTTAGAATGCATCTTTAAATGAGTGAAGTAACATAAAGTGCAAATGCAGCATTGTCAAAGTCTTACATCAAAGAGAGATCATTCTGCTAGGAAAGTCTTTTCAAAAATGACTGAAAATACAAGTGGCTCACAAAGTATGATTTGAAAGAGTTTGTTTGATTTGCTACTGATAACCCAAAACTCCTGCTGTGCTGATTCCATGGAAAGGTAAAGTTAGTTAAAAGCATAAGAAGTGGTTAACCAACAGGACAACTAATGCAGCGAAAAGAGTAGGAATGATAATGTCTTTTGGAGATGAGGTACTTCACTTTCAGATGTAAATATGAGATTCTGTTAGCAAAATATCTACTTTATTGCAGTTCTGGACCTTGTGTGGCAACTCATTGACACCCAAACGTGGTGTTTTTGGCAAAACTGGCGATCTCCAAACGATATTGTGCCTAGCTTGTGCAAGGGATGAAGTGACATATTCTGGTGCACTGAATGGAGATATCTATGTGTGGAAGGGGATCAACCTTGTACGGACAATCCAGGGAGCACATGCTGTAAGTATGTCTTTTAAAACTACTTTAAAATGTTAAATCAACTTCTGGAGTGTTGTAAAGGGCAGTGGAAGATGACCTGGTCTGTTCCTAAACATTTTCAGTAATAGAGACTCAGTATGTCTAATGTGATCACTGTTATAGTATAAAGTGAATGTTAGAGTATAAAGTGGATGCTAGATTGAGAAGTACATTTAGGTGTCTATTTATGTATTGTCTATTGTTTATTTATGTATAGAGGACTTGGTAATCAATACACACTCCTGTATGCATCCATAGAAATACTAAATGTATTCAAGAAGGCCCATATTATAAAGCAAGAACTAGGAAGGGTTATTTTAGCCTTCAAATAGTCCCTCGTTCTTACTGTACAGCTTCAGATCTGATTTTAGTGTTCAGTGTTCATATTTAGCATTCGTTCAGTAGTGTTCTCTTGTATTCTACATTTTCCTAAGGTGATGTGGACATTTACTTTTTGATATTCAAGTTAGTAAAACGAAATTTCAAAGATGCTTGTGTTGCATATACAGTCCTGGATTCCCAGAGAAGAGAGTGCATTTTGTCTGCTACCCCAAACTGCTCAGGAGATACCCTCCCATCCTGTTCAGTGCTGCAGGAGACACCTGTCCTGTATATTCACTTATTTGTTGCTTGGAGTACTTAGGAACTGCAGCAGTTCATTTCTCAGACTAATGCAGGGCTTTTCAGCTGGTTTAGTCTGAAATGATCCAACTGATAAATGTAGGATGATGAGAAGTTGTTGCTCCATTATCTTATGTGCTGTGTTGGTTCTTTGTTGATCACAGGATCAAATTTGAAGTGCTCTGCTCCTTATCTTCAGTAGTGTCAGTGGACAGAGCTCAGGTGACCCTGGAATAGGTCTCAGCTAGCCTTCTATTTTTGGTTCTGGCCTTTTAGGCTCAATGGAATCGTACTTTGCAATACTGAAAATTGAGTAGGGGCCCTAGTCCATGGCTGTGGAGTTCATTTTCACAAGAAATTAAGAGTCACTACAAATCTCATCAATTTCAGGGGAAAAAACCCCACAATAAAATCTCACGTTCTAACAAATTGAAACCGTGTTTTTCAACAAACTATTACCTTAAATGATACTATTGTCAGGCTATTGTAAGGACAAAATACAGCAGCTAGACATAAGAATGCTTCTTCAGCCACACTGTACTATTACTATCATATTTTACAGGTAATTTGTACTTAATTTTATAAATCGCGTCCTCCTTGACCGTGCTCTTAAAAGAAAATGCAAGTGTAAATGATAACATTTGTGATGTGCAGATGTTGTTAAAAGCACAGCATGGCACACTTCTATCTGAGTAAAAACAAAGAAGTTGAAAGCAAATAGGATGGGATGACTACAGAAGTCATTAGAAGAGGGCTGGAGACTTCACTGGTGTGGACGTGGAAATGAAAAGTAGGAAAAGATGGAAACGAGCAGGGCTTAAGACTAAAGGCACAGAGTTCTTCCATTTATTTTATCATCGTATATATTCTAAATTCAAGATAGTTCATGGCTGTTAGTACCTGAGTGACATCTTTTGTATATGTCTTAAAAGAAAATAGTATGCTTTCTTAAAAACACTGTATGTTTTAAAGATTCTTGTGTGCTATGCCTTTGCCTTGCATAGTAAAGGTACATAAGATGCTTTCTCAGCAGCTGAATAATTTATTCTGAGATAGTCTTTCGAAGGTACACATTAAAGTTGTGTGGATTGATGTCAGAAACTGAGGTTAAATAACAGACTTGAGGTTAAGTAACAGGCACTCTGTTAAAACTATTGCACGCCTATGTTAGTTGGCTGAATACTAATTAAATATAGATGGAAACAATATAATGAACTTAAATGAATGGTTTTAAGCTGGTATCATGTACCAAAACATTGTCATGTAATGTTTTTCTCCAGCTGCTTACATTAGTCATGGATTTGAAAGGTAACTGTCCTCTTATTTCAGCAAAATAAGTGTGTGTAGGCAACTATCTTACATTTTTATAGTGATATGCCTATTTTTAAACTGTTTTAATGGTGATTTGTTAGATTAAATTTCAGAGTAGTGGCTCTCCACTGTAAAATTACTGACACCAGCCTTAAATCTTTATAACCCATTCCCTTGCTGTGCTGTACATACTGGGAGAGACAATATCTTCAAATACCTGCTCAACGTATGTGTTGCTTTACATGTTAGGATCTATGTCCTGAATTGTTATCTAGGAGTAAAAAGGAGGTACTGGAGTTCTTACTGAACTGGTATTCTCCATATTGCTCAGTAGTAATCAGTTGCTTCTCAGTTTTCCATATGATCTTTCAGTCTTGGTCCTAATTATAGCTAACTGCAGTCGTGTTTTAGGAATTGCAGAGTAAGAGTGTGGCGGATTTTATATAAACTACTGCATTTAGGTAAATTAACACCTGATTTTTGGCCATTGGAGGCAAGATA
The DNA here is from genome assembly GCA_027560015.1 of Chloroceryle amazona. NCBI lineage: Eukaryota > Metazoa > Chordata > Aves > Coraciiformes > Cerylidae > Chloroceryle > Chloroceryle amazona. The sequence goes on from JANHFX010025238.1 coordinate 24,207, forward strand.
AGTCCAGCAGCAATAGAAAACCTGGGACTACTTCACTGTTGGAAGCTTCTTGGATACAAGCAGTGACAAAATAGTAACTCAGTAGAGACCATCTTTGTCGAGTTCTTCTTGCGCTTCTCCAGCTTTCACCTATCATTTCTGGTAGATCTGGGCACTTATTTCTTTGTTTGCTCCCATTCAACCCCTTTTTTCAAATTTGAGGGAACACAGATATGATACCAGGTGGTTGTACTGGAAAAATAGGAAATATTCTGCATGCTGAGAAAACTGGTGATCAATTTGAGATTTTTTTTCCAGAACTTTCCTGTTCATTGGGGAGTGTAATGAAAATTTTGTAAGAGAAGAATGCACTCTGTATGTCAAACTTTGTAACTTTTAAGATGGAAGCCTTCGATCTACACCTTTTGTTTTGCTCCAGGAGCACAGTCAGTCTGTTTCTCACATTATTCAGTTCAATCCAAGTCAATGCAGTTGTTTGCTTCTCATTACTGCTAGAAGGCTATTGATCATCAAGAATCAAATTATGTTAATCCTTCAGCCTGAAATTGTCTTTAAGAGAAGCATGAAGACTCCAAAGTGGATTTGCGTTAATAATTTTAACAGTTTTTAAAAGGAAAGATTTAATGGAAGAATTATGTCTGGCCAAGTTACCAAAGTAAAGTATCTGTCTTTTTAAGACATTAAGTGTAAACCTAACAATTAAATTAAAGAGTAGCTAAGCTTAGCTTTTTCCATTAGGTACTTACAATCCCCATTAATAAGGGACCTTTTTTCTAGTGTTCATCTAAATCTTCTATTCCCGTGGCATATAGACTGAAACCAGAATGTCCCATTGCATTTCAAGAGATTGAGCAAGCACAACATCTGCCAAATCTCCTTGACAACCAGTATGTCCTTTTCAAGATAAGGATGTTCTGTGAAATGGAAAACAGATTAATCCTGGATCCACTTGATCTTATCTTCAGAACATTCAGCCAGCTTCCCACATCACCAAATGTCTGATTCTTTTTTTAATACTGACTAATTAAATCATGGATTTTGGAAGGAGTTAATTAGAGAAAAGAGAATAATTCTATTATCAAGATTCCATTCCAAAAGGAGCTTTAAAAGATTTAAATATGTGAGAACTTGGGCAGAATTCAGTATATGGTACAAAATGAGCCAAAATTCCTCTAGTCTTTTATTTGCTCAATGATACTAAAAGGTTAATGCAGTAAAACAGGCAGATGGACACACACACAGAGAAACAAATACAGTTGGGCTTGTATTTTCAAAAATCTCTAGGCTCCTAAAGAAACAGAAAGAGGATTTTCAGGATGTTAGAGATAATGGGAGTTAGCCTTCTAATCTGCTTATGACTTAAAAATTTCACTACATTTCTGTTTAGGCACGTACTGCTCCTGAAAATATGGCTTGTCTCAAAAGTCTGTATCCTGAGGATGGCCAGGACACAGTAAAAAAATTGAGTTCTGTAACACTAGTCTTGCAGTTTTGATTGTCATTTGACATTCTAGTAATAATAAGCTTTTTCTGAGGAAGCAGAAAGATTTCTTTTTTCTCAACTTGAAAAATGAAATCATTTTTGTTACCTGATGCTAGAGAAACACACAGTCCATGTTTCTATTACGATATCTTCCTTAGTTTATAATTCAAGAAGGAAAATCATCTTTGTAGGAGAGAATAATCCATGAGTACCTGGGAATTCTCACAAGCCACAACACTGGATCCTAATTTTTTCTGTAAGTGTACAGCTTTATTTCCCCCAAAAGCCAATCTCTCCTTTGAAAATTGCTTTCACTTTTGGGGTTGATATTATTCATTACTGTAAAATCCAACCCTCAGCCAAGGAAACCATTGGAAGTTTACATTTACTTCTTCACAAAACTGAAGTTTCAGAATAATATTATACAAGATAAATGTGCATTATTGACTGTTCTACCTCTTCTTTGGACCGGAGTTACAGAGAAAGATTGGCCTTTCCATTGATTTTAATACTCTCCTGTCATGACTAAATATTAAATATTTTCAATAAATATAGACCAAGTTTTTTAACTTCTCATACACTTATTAGCTAAAGTTGCCCTTCCAAGTAGTTCTGCTAACTGAAATATGTGAGTTACTTCTGAAAATAAGACTAGTATGTTGTGTAGGTTCTTGGCAAAAAGAAAGTGTGTGCTATTTAGATAATGTATCTTGTTTACATCAAATATAGTGGCTAGGAGGATACAGTATCTTTATTTTAATCATCCTTACTTGCTCGTTATCCTGAAGAAAACATGTATCAAGTGAGGTAAAGAAAATGTGTTAGGTTTTGTTTCCTCATGTCCACCTTTAAAATAGGAGCTTATATATTTTCAAATGGTGTAAAGTGATCACTGTGTTTCTTCTGTTTTCCTTCTAAATTTAAACTTTAAATCAATCTTCCTTGGCTTAAGATGTAAAAAAAATCCCAGATATTTTTGGTCTGGTTGCGCAGAAGCTGAGCAATAGCAACAAAGGCCCTGAACCAAGCCAATAAAGATCAGTGGAAATCTTGCTGGCCTGTGTGAGAGTTGGACCAGGCCCTAAGGAAAGAGGATATGAAACTAAACTCTTTCTAGGGGTAAGAAGCAGCATCATGATCATCATCAGGATTAAAGCAGAATTACAACACTTCTCTTATCTTACTGTTTGTCGCTGAATGTGAATTCTGCTCATTTTGAGTCTGTTTCCATTTCTGACTTTCATATTTAAAGCTTACATTAGTTGCATATGTTTATGATATTTTCACCAGTGTCACAGGTAGGAAGACTGGAAGATAATACAGCATGCCCAAGAGTTCCACTTTCCATATTGGTATCTCTAATATCTCTCTCTCTCTCTAATCTGTGTCTGTTAAAAATAACTTCTCTCTTCAGGCAGGAATTTTCAGCATGAATGCATGTGAAGAAGGATTTGCCACTGGTGGCAGGGATGGCTGTGTTCGCTTGTGGGACTTAAATTTTAAACCAATTACTGTGATTGATCTCAGGGAAACAGACCAGGGATATAAAGGTAAAAAGAAGTTTGTCTCTTGATATACTGGTAAGGTAGGGAATTTACCAGTGTTTTGAACAACAAAAGACTTAAACCAAAAAGTTTGGTTTATGTATGTTAGTTAGAAATTTGATCATTCCAAATAGTGTGAAGGTCACATAGACCTCTGTAGCTACTCTAAAATGTTATATGAAGTTGTATACACAGCTTTGTTGTTTTGTTTTTTTTTTTTTCCTTTTAAAGCAATAAAATATACATCTTTTCTCTAGCACAGTAGTTTTTAACAAGGAACACTAGTACTTTTAAGAGAACTTAGAAGAGGCAGTGAGATCTACAGTTTAAAAGAGTGGAGTACAATAATTGCATTTGCTACTTACCCAAAATTTCCTAAAAGCTATTTGGAAGTAATCTACAGTTTGTAGCACTTAGATCACTGCTGACATATGTCTGTGACTTTCACATGACCTAAACTGTAGCTGAAGTTTTACATCTAGCAGTCTGTAGTGTGTTTTGTTAGTGTTCTAGATATTGGTGTAATGATTCAGGAGAGAATATAAATGTATCCTGAAGCACTAATGTCACAATATTGCTTTTGTGATCTTGCCAAGAATTTCACAATGTGGTAGAATGTCTGATAGCAGTCAGATATTCAAGGTCAATAAATAATGGGTTGCGAGTTAAATCTTTGTATTCCATAATTGACTTGGCATTCCCACCAAAACCGGGAAATACTGCAACAAGATGGAATTCATTCCACTTGAAATGCCCTGTGGTACAGTGACTGTTTAAAATTTACTCAGCTGCTCTCTCTCATCTCTGTTGCATGTAGCTGAAAGTTGTGTTTCATTCCTTGTTTCATTCTCTCAAACTTGTTCTCCAGTCCAGATTGTCTCCTTTAGTTTTGATGGAACAGACTCTTGCCATGAGTATTTTTGGTGGTTCTTGATCACTTCTGTCAACTCCATCCTCTTTTTGTCTTGTCAAATGCCCATAATAGCTTTTAAATCCTATCTTTATTAAATTCAGTTTCCTGAATCTTAGTATTTTGTAATATTAAGCTGGAAAAGTGGATGTTCCAAGGGCAGTATGTGCTATATGGAATAGAAAAGATACATGTATACTACTTGTCATTTTCCTGCTTTTATGTTTTGTCATGTGCTACATTACCTTTGTTCCACAAATTCTCAGGATCTGTATCTCTTGGTAACAATCTCTTCTACAGGTCTGTCTGTAAGAAGTGTTTGCTGGAGAGGTGACCATATACTCGTCGGGACACAAGATAGTGAAATTTTTGAAATTGTGGTGCATGAGCGTAATAAACCTTTCCTGATAATGCAAGGCCATTGTGAAGGGGAGCTGTGGGCCTTGGCTGTTCATCCTACAAAACCTCTAGCAATGACTGGGAGTGATGATCGATCAGTCAGGTTAAATCTTGTTTCTTTCTTTAACTGTGTACGTTTTACACAGCTAATTTTATAAATAACCTAGTTGAAATGTATACATGTAAAACATATTAAAATGTGGCTTTCAAGTGTGTAACTTGACTGGTTCAGAAACATGAAATTAATGCTCTTCAGCAATAAAATACAGTGAAAATGTGCATTTCACAAAAAAAGATATGTATGAAATTTGAACAGATTTCATTTAGCCTAGCATTAAGTGCTCATATGCAAGTATCCTGTAGGTGTTTTCTTTTCAGGAGTTACGTTAGGCATTCACAGCTTACAATGAAAACAAAGTTAATAAAAAAATTTTTACTCTTGCCTCACTTTTTCAAAATTAACTATTAGCTTGGGAGTTTCAGTAAACTTAATGCATGCCTACTAAATACAATCTTTGTGCTGAAAAAAAGCCAACCCAATAAATGGCTCTCTTTTAAGCATTCATATCTTTTTTTTTTTTTGTCAGAAACACCTTTTCTTTCTTAAAAATTAAATTCCTCTGGAATTCCAGATACATTACATCTACAGTTTACAAGATATATCTTGTAGCAAAAATGTGCATGTGATAAAATTACCTAGTCATATATAACAAGTTAGGAAATATGACTTGATATTAGGAAGGGATATGTATAGTGAGGAACAGTCTTTAATTGTTCCTTAATGCTCTCGGCTAAAATGAGGAGCAAAAGAGTGGATTGCCAGAGAGTGGTCTAAAAGTAATATTGTCACATGTTGACATTCTTTTTATATTCAGAAAGTCAATTAAAATTAATCTGCCCCTGCATTCTCTCATTAGATATTTTCTCACTATTTTAAGTGCAAGAATAGTCTTTGCTGTGTGCAAAATTCACACTTTTGCCTTTGACTTGACTTACGGAAAACTATTTTAAAATAGGACACTAACACATTAAGCGTTCTGCAGAAATTTCAGGCTTCATGTTCTCTATGACACACCCACAAACCACCCCATACTTTCATAATTATGACTTTATTTTAGAATTTGGAGTTTAATAGACCATGCTCTGATCGCCCGGTGCAATATGGAGGAACCCATCCGCTGTGCTGCAGTTAGTACTGATGGAATCCATCTGGCTCTCGGGATGAAGGACGGCTCTTTCACTGTCCTTCGAGTCAGGTATGTTACAAAAATCAATAATAGATACTCTATTAACTCATAAAAGGTAATATGCTTGAAAAAGTTGTGTATATATTGACACCGTAGCAACCATAGGTGAGGAGCTCACTTAACCTTTCTGGTTTTAATTACTAATCTTGAGGGGGCTCACATTGTTTAGATGTTTGCACCACACGTGTTCATGTTGTTCCATAACAACACACTGGAGAAAGAATATCTGTCTATTTGCAAAGGATGGCACTGTACTAGGAAGTGTTTTACTTCAGGTTTTAGTTTTATTAATTATTGATGAATTATTGAGAAATAAATTTTCATTATTTCCTAAATTGTCTCCATGTGTTGGAATGCTGCATGTCATGCATGCAAAAGCAGTGTTGCCTTGTTGCTGTGATCCCACAGTTTTAAAGGGAAAATGAGATCTGTGTCTCATGTCAGTGAGGTTTTCTTCCCCGAGTGAATAAAGATCTGGTAATCTGACTGAATGTGTGTGTGTGTGTGTGTGTGTGTGTGGACCCAGCTTGATCTGTTCCCATTGTTTGCTCTCCCTCAGTCCACTGCAGCACCTTCATGCTGACTTCTCTTTTTTTGGCCATAAAGCCTTACCCAACTCTAAAAATAGCAGTGTTCTGTTTGCCCATATGATCTGAAGTTCACTTCATCATGTCATGATTTGGTGTCTTTTAAAACTGGGAACTTGACAGTATGATAAGGCCCTTCTGTACTTATGACATGCTTTCTTTCATACTACAGAGATATGACTGAGGTTGTTCATATCAAAGACAGGAAAGAAGCTATTCATGAACTGAAATATTCACCAGATGGGAATTTCCTAGCTGTTGGTTCCAATGACAGCTCTGTGGATATATACGGTGTTGTTCAGCGATACAAGAAAGTTGGGGAATGTATTGGATCTTTAAGCTTCATCACCCATATGGATTGGTCTTCGGACAGTAAATACTTACAGACAAATGATGGCAATGGGAAGAGACTTTTTTACAGAATGCCAAGTAAGATTCTGAGTTGTCTTTGATATCTGTTACTTATCACAAAAAGAATGGTTACAGAAAGTCAGTATGGTATATAAACCAGCCAAATATAGGTCCCAGATCAAAACACGGGCTTATAGAGCATTTTTTTTCCTAAGTTTGTATGAATACTTGCTATATTTGAGTAAGTACAGCATTTTCTGATATGGTTACTTAAATATTTTTATTCTTATATTGTTACTTTTCTCTGTAATGCATTTTTTCATGGTAGAGATGCTGGCTTATAATTCATTTTATTTCTGAAAGCTGAATATTTGCTTCCTCTTTTAGAAGAAGAATAATATTGCATTCAGATTCAATTTTGCAACAGCTTAATAGCCTTGTACTCATTGAGCCTGGATGTTAAATGGATTATCATTTGCTTGTGCTGTATGTTTTCTAAAATGTGTGCAAAAATCAGTATGTTGCATCTCTGAAGAGTCAACTGGCTTTCTAAAACTGCGTGTACAGCAGAACTGAAGAATTTAACTTAAACCTATTACAGTGATATACTTAGTATAGTATATATAGTATAATAGATATAAACAACTGGAACGTAAATTAAGTTGGATGTAGAATGGGATCAGGTAACTGTAGGGAAAATGAGAGTACCTAATATAAGGATGCCTGAATGTTAGGAATTACTGGAAACAGTAGAAATATTGAAGCTGGGATACAGGTATGATTCAATCATGCTACCTTAAAAATGAATAAAAATATTAAAATGATAGTTAGCCTACAATAGTGCAAGTTCAAAGATGTCTTTTTTTATTGTAGAGGACTATTAAAGAAAATTAGTGTACTACATAATAGTAAAATAAAGTTTTTAGACTCAAAGTTTGTGACAACACCAGTGATGTAATTATTTTCAAGATAATGCTGTCTTGAAAACTTGACTGACATCCCAGACTCTTAAAACAGTTTTCATCAAGACAGTTCCCTCTGCAGAGGACATATGCATGTTGAATGTATATCTTAAATCTTCAAATTTAAGTAGTCCTGATTACAATATATCAAGGGCAGTGTTTGTTACAAGGTTTGACTTGTATCTTTTGTATGACTACACTCTTTGCATAGTGTAATTCTATATTTTTCCCACTCATCCTATTTCTGTGTCATGACCACTTTACTCTATTGTCCCTTCATTTGTTATGTAATATTTGCATTTTGCACTTTACATTATTCATAGTTCCTTGGAGCTTTTTGTGACTCTCTGCTGAAGCATCTAATTCATTCTATGCATGATTGATTTTGCACTGAAATGAGACAGAAGATCTGTAAGAAAAGATAGTAAGTGAGAATTTAATTAGACTGTAACAAATACACTAAGGAGGAGTAATTTGAAGTTATGTAGGCAGCTTTCAGCCTGGAGTTTCTTGATACATTAGGAAGAGGGATAGTAAAAGCTTGTTTAGTTAAAAGCCCACGCTCCCAGAAAAGTTTGTTGTTCACATTCATGGGTTTTGTTCTTCACGTTCAGCTGGATCCTCCTGTGTTCTAACTCATGCTCATTGCCCCTTGTCCTGTCCCCGGGTACCACTGAATTCTATTAAAAGTAAGAAGATGGGAGGAAACCCAGCACAGTTCAAATTTGTTAACACTGAAGACTGAGAGGGGAATTGTGCTCAGGTTCGTGCTCAGGTTCTGCAGTTGCGCACTCGGTCTGATTTACAACTTTGACCTTGGCTTGCACTGGTCTTGCGGTGCTCCTGCGCTCTGCTTCTGGCTGCTCGTGCAGACACAGTGTTTATTAAATGGGCCAGGGGTCTGACTCAGTACTTAAGTGCTTACATGAACCTTTGTGGGATTGGAACAGTTTTATTACAGAGCTGATGTGAAGTAATGTAACAAGGATCTAAGCGTAAAATTGGTGTTTCCAGTGGACAGGTGTAAATGAGTTCTTCAGTTTTTTGCTCTAAATAATCCAGGCTTCTGGAATAGTTCAGGGGCAAAATTTTCCCAAAATTCTGTCTCAGAATGACTACATGTATTCTTCTGTAAACATTTAAAAATAATGCAGCCTTAAACAGATATCCAGAAATAGTGAAACTGTAAAGTACCAAACCCATGCTCTTGTGTGAAGTAGTCTTGAGAAGCCTTAGTGTTAGTCATAGCAGAGAATGTTACATTGGGACAGTTTTAGAAGTCAGTTCTTAACTCTGTCTCACTTGGATTTGATTTCTGGAGAATTTTCTAAAACAATCTGCATTCTATAAAATTGTGTAAGTTAATATTGAAAAATAGCTCTTTATTTTTGCTCTTAGGTGGAAAAGAAGTAACGAACAAGGAGGAATTGAAAGGCATTCAGTGGGCATCATGGACTTGTGTTTCTGGCCTTGAAGTTAATGGAATCTGGCCCAAATATTCAGATATAAATGATATAAATTCTGTGGATGCAAATTTTATTGGGCAAGTTATGGTTACAGCTGATGATTATGGAATAGTAAAGCTCTTCCGATACCCATGCCTAAGAAAAGGTTGTACCTTTAAGTTCAATTATAAATGTGTATTATTTTAATTTTTCATTATTCAAGAAAAAGCTTTCAGGAAACTGGGCTTTTGGAAGTTATCTAAACAGCCAATATTTATTCCTAGAAGTTTAGTTAGAGCTCAGAGGTAAAAAACAATAATAGGCTGGTGTATTCACAATTGTACCAGCATTTTACTTGCATTTTAAATGGGATAGTCGAAGGTTTTACATATATTTTATTTTGTGGAATAGTTCTTTTTTTATCTACCCTTTTGTGAGATACGTATCTTTGTTTCACATTGGTCTTCAAATAGATTCCTCTAGCCCTCTGAAAGTTATTTTTTTTTTCTAGTTCCTAGCCCAAATTTCTGTTGTAGAGTGCCAGCATATCTGTGTCACAGACACTTTTTCCCTTTACTAAATGAGTAGAGGCAATAAATAAAGTGAACTGCAAATAAAGTTTAAAAACTTTTCCACAAGATCTTTCTTCAAAATTTTACTAGCAATAAGGACAAGTCTCATGTGAAACTTTTTAAAACTGGAGCCTATAGCAAGGCATAAAGTTTGGAAGTTTAGTGTTCAGGACTGAGTGAACAGGGGAGAGCTGCATATCTTTTTAGATGAGAAAAGCTTAATTTTTTCAGAGCTCTGTGAAGAATCCAGTTCTAGACAGCATTGAACTGTAAGAAAAGATCAATAGCAGAGACCTCTGTCTCAAGCTGGTAACGTGATGATGATCAGAGAAAGCCTGTGAAATGTTCCTTTGCAAAAGCAGAGTCCTCTTAACCTCAAAGGTTTCCTTGGGGTCTAGATTAAACCTCTAAAGCTTGGAAGGTGAAACAGAAGGTTGCACTGTTGCATCACTGCAGTTTGCAGCATTGCATGTTTAATGCTGCAACAGCCGCAAGATCATTATGCTGGCTCTTAGGATATGTCTTCAAACTATAGGTGCTTAAAGGTTTGGGTGGTTGGTTTTGGTTTGGGTTTTTTTGGTGGTTTTTGTTTGATTTTAAAATCACTGATATTCCCTTGCAGTTTTTGCACTCTTTGTAAAAGATGATACTCAAAATTATTTCATTTCGGTCTTTCCAGTTTTTGTTTTAAAGTGCTAAGGCTTTCATTGATGCCTGAGAGAATAAAAAAATACATTCTTTAAAACAGTTTTCTGGACATTTGAAGGTGACTGAATTTGTTCCCTTTTTCTCCCCTATTTTGCACTAGAATTGTAAAACCAAAGAAAGGAGACAAGTATCTGTATAAAGGAGTGCTGTTAGGAACTTCTTTTTAGCAATTGATCCAGTGATTATGTTGTGATTATGTAGCAGCCAGTGAAAAGTACTGCTACTACCACTATTGCCACTGCTGCTAAATGTGTGAGGATATGAACTGAGAGAAGTGCTTGGCACTCAAATTGCATAAAGAGTGGGAACCAGTGCTGCAAGTACACGTGTGAGGGTGTTTTCACAGAGCTAAATAGACGTCATTTAACACTTCAGTAACTCCCCTCTTTTCAATGGAGAACAATAATTGACAAAATCATGGTTTGTAAAAACTGAAATTAATACGTTAAAATTTTAAGTGTTCCTTTAGTACACCTAATATAGCACTATCCTCTTCGTGTTTGACTTGTTAAAGAGATTGTATCCAGGAATCCAACCTTAAAAATTTATCTTAAGGACAGATAAATACTACAAAAAGTTGCTGCTATTAAGATGTCACTAGTAATTAGAATATCTTAACTAAGCTTTTCCTTTTTATAAGAGTTCCTCGATCTGTTTTCTTATAGGTGCTTCTGAAACATTTATTCCACATATATTGAAAGAGATTTTTATTCTTCTTCTAGGAGCAAAGTTTAAGAAATATCTTGGTCATTCTGCTCATGTGACAAACGTCAGGTGGTCACACGATCACCAGTGGGTTGTGTCCATTGGGGGAGCTGATCATTCTGTCTTTCAGTGGAAATTTGTCCCTGATCGGAAGTTGAAGGATTCTCTTCATATAGCACCCCAAGGTGGGTAACTTAAAAAAAAATAAAGAAGGTGGGAGGAGAGTCTCTACTCCTAAGACTAGCCTTTGTGAACTTCAGACTCTGGATATAAGAGAGGAAGCCTGGAAGAGGGAAGACTCTCCACTAGTCAATGAAGAGCAGGTCACAGATGAGTTATGCAAATTGAATATAGACAAGTCTATGGACCCAGATGGGATGCACCCAAGAGTGTTGAGAGAGCTGGTTGATGTTACCGCCCTACCACTCTCCATCATTTTCGAAGGATCATGGCAAACAGGAGAGGTGCCTGAGGACTGGAGGAGAGCCAAAGTCACTTGAGTCTTCAAAAGGGGCAAGAAGGAGGATCCAGGAAGTTACAGACCAGTCAGCCTCACCTCTATCCCTGGAAAAATGCTGGAGCAGCTCATTCTGGAGGCCATCTCTAAGCGCTTGGAGAAGAAGAGGGTTATCAGGAGTAGTTGGCATGGGTTTACCAAGGGGAAATCATGCTTGACTAATCTGATAGCCTTCTGTGATGTTGTAACTAAATGAACAGATGCAGGGCGAACAGTGGATGTAGTCTCCTTTGACCTTAGCAAGGCGTTTGATGCAGTCTCCCATAACATCCTTGTGTATTATTTTGTCACACTATTGATAAGTGTTGTCTTTATGGTGACAGATTAGAGTTGGAAAAGCCATTGTTTTTCTCTAGGTCACTGTCAAAAATGTTAAGTAGTATTGCTCCAAAGACTATTGCATCTTTCTAGAAACTCTTTTTAAGGAGTGGTGATCCTCTCTTTGCAATTGCATATTGAAATATTTTAAAATCCATTTGTGTTCTGGACTGATTTTTTGTCTGGATTCATAATCAAAAAATGTGCTATTTCAAAACAGAAGTTACAGAAAATTCCAAGTATATTATCATTTATCAGCCAGGTCATTCTTGTCAGTTTCTGTTGGAATGAAACTCTGTGCTGCATTGTCTGGCTTTCCCCAGGTGTAAAACACTACCATTAAATGACTACTCTTATTTTTCCTCACAGTCTGAAAATTTTACCACTTCCTTCCCGTATCTGATTTTTTTTGTACACCCCCCCCCCCAAATCTGCCTGAAGAATTGCTACTTACACCAATGTCTCACCTAACCCTCAATTTATCTTTGGAGACCCTTATTAATAGTTTTATTCAACTCTTAATCTCTTCTTTATATTCATTGCTTCGTTCTCTTTTTACTTCTTTTCTGCCCAACATTAATGTTGATGAAATAATTTTAATGAATGAAAACCAACTTGCTCCCAAAAACCAAGAAAATTTTCAGACATACAGATTGGCGTATGTCTAGTGTATCAGCAGAATTAATCCTGTCAATTATTAGCAGTTTGTGTAGTAGTTAATATAAGCATTGGCTAGCAAATCAGAAACTTTAAGTAGTTTAAAGATTTTCTGTGTTGGAACTTAGGTGGATTCATTTTCTGTTTCATTTTTTCTTGGTGGCAGAGACTCTGGTTGATTCTAATAGTGATGAATCAGATTCAGATCAATCTGATGTTCCAGAGCTGGACTCTGAAATTGAGCAAGAGACACAGATCACCTATCGTCGACAGGTAAAGATTTTAGTTTTGCTGGCAGTTGGTAGCTTCTCAGGGTTTAAGCTGGTTTTTCATGAAGACCTGTTGAAATCTGAAAACCAGGGAGCATGAACAGAGCAAGATCTTAAGAATTGTTACTAACTGATATATTCAGAATATGTATATCAAAAGTTACAATAGAGGAAAAAAAAGGTGATTACATATATTCCTAGCATGTTGTATTAGAGTACTGGTTGTAATTTAAAAGTAAGTTCCACTGTACAATAACCAGCTACATTTATTGGAGATTTTTTTCAGTGATGTCAGTAGAACATTTTTGTGGGTGATCTCTGTGGCTGACTTCTCCGAAAAATGCTTTTCTTAAGATCCTTTAAATTTATACATGTGCACTTTTTTTAAAGGTTTACAAAGAAGATCTACCTCAACTTAAAGAGCAATGCAAAGAAAAAAGAAAATCTGCAGCTTCGAAGAGACGAGAACGAGCTCCAGGGAACAGTATAAGATTACATTTTGTCCATGGGTATGAAAAATAAAATTCTTGAAAATATGCAAGCAGACTGTTTGTGTTTTGCAGATTGGTGTTTGTAATTCAGCAATTTGATGAAAGACTTTTAGATCTCTTGCTTCATGATTTACTCTGTTTCTGTTAAAATAAGTTTAAGTTAATAGAAAGTTTTGGTGGCAAGCCAGACTTAATTCTGAACGTCAATTCTGAAGTTAATTTGCACTGAAACTTTAGCTGATACTTATTATTTGAATAGAGGTGACATTTAGTATCTGGAAAGTAATAGTTCTCTTTGGTGTATTATTTCGGAAGCTAGACAGAAACTTGGTGTATTTGAAGATGACTGTGTTGTACTAAGTGGGGTTTCTATCAGTGTTTTACTAAAAAAAAAATAAATCAGTTGTTTGTATCTAAGCTGAAACAAGATGTTCCTCTGTTAGTTTAGAAAATACATTTCATAATTAATAGGTCCTATAAGTGTGTTAAATTTCAGTTTCATTCTCTTTTTGGTCCTAGTTTGAGTAACAAAATGACTTTCAGATGCATCCTTGAATCTTACAATTTCCTCTTAGCATTGGTAGTCTCCCATAACTCTTCATAAGTGAAGACTTTTGTTAGAAAAAAGATGTGGTATTTTAAAGCAAACTGGCAGTAGATGTTACTACATTAGAATAACGATCAGAAATATACATTCCCTTGATACAGAGCAAGCCCAAAGCCTTTATTAAATTATGGTGTTAGAAATGAGGTAACGCTGTGTTTTCCTTTCAAAAGATACCCTTATGCAGGAATCCAACTTCTTTTTAGAGATGACTAAATGCACAGATAAGCTGCTGATACTGACTCTATAATGACACTTAAACAATTTTAGAGGGGCTCCACATAGAATGCGTAATAAATTAATTGCTTGGGAGCAGTTAATCATTCAACTCAGCAGTTTTGTCTGTAGAAGACATGGAGTCTGAGGAATAGCTTTGGAAATAGACAACGGAAAGCTTGGTACAGCATTGTGGTTTTATTTCTATTTTTGATGCTCCAGAGTTCTCAGTTGAAGATTTTTATATCTGTGTAGAAAATGCATTAAGCTGGGTAGGTGTATGTAGTCTTTAAATTTTGGTCTAAGAGTTAAACCAAATGATCCTGAAGATGTAGCACAAGCAAGGGCCCTGGATCTTTGGGATTATTGTTATTTCCTTCACAACAGAAGTGAAGCTTGGCCAGAATATCCAGGAATGACCAGAAGTAGAATGTCCAGTTGAGTTCTGTCTGGTTACCCAGTGGGCATCAAGGAAACTAATGAAGAATCCATGCTGAACAACAGATTTTTCTCAATGTCCAGGCTGTTAACTTTAAAGTGACCCACATCCAAGTGAGTAATAGGCATATTCTCTGATTCAGGAAGTCTGCTTTGCTTCATCTTTCTTTGGCTGCAACGGAAATGTCTTGGATGTTTCTTGAAAGTGTAAAAAAGTGGTGCTTTTTTGAACTAGCGGAACATGAATCTCTTTTTCCTTTCTTTGTTTTCGAGCACGTTGGTTTTTGTGTTTTGAATTCATCAACTGCCTTGAAAGATTAACTTTTAACAAACTCTTCATATCCTGTAAGAAATTTTTTAAACCCTCTGGTTAATTCCCATTTTGTAAGGAGATAAAAAGAATAATGCTGTGTATGGGAGCCAGCCACTCACTCATATGGATAGGAATGCAACTTCTATTAACAGGTTAATCTTTAAGTGCATCCTTCTCTAGGAGGTCTGATGCAATCATGATCAGAAACATGTTCTTAAAGCAGTGTACTACTTTGGCCTCTTTTTGACTATTCCTGTATTTTCTTTCTGCCATGTCTTTGACACTGGTGGCGATTCAGAAACTTTCAGGACATTCAGAGGAACCCTTTTTCAGACTCAGTGATTATAACACTTTCTTTTTCCTGGCATAGTATGGGCATACAAATACAGTATTTATGTCCTGTATTCTCTCTATGCTGCTGATCTGAAAATAATGATACTTTTTGTTTTGTTTTGTTTTTTAATATTCAAAGTATTAAAAAAAAATAAATCTAGTTTGAGTTTCATGGCGTTCATTGAACTGACCTCATCATAAGATGAAGTTTAGTTAGTTTCAAGATGACATAGGTTTTCTCATGCTCTTAAATGAGTCTTGTATGACACCTTGCATGGATTCCTACTGGAGGGCTACAGATACCTACAAAAAGCACCTGAAAGCAGTAGGCTGTAAGTGGGTCCTGTTGAGAAAATACTATTGCCATGCAAAAATATATAAAAAAAATAATTCACATATCTAGCTTTGTGCTAAAGACTCTGACCTCAGCCATGTGCATTTTGACATTCTGCTCTTCTGGAGATTTTTAGGGAAGAGCTGCACTGCATTTGGAAATTTCCCATACATAGTTGGAATTTCCTTCATGAAATTTCCCATACCAATTTTGAGAATCTTACAGCATCAGACAAACTATGGACATTGGCTCGTTTCTGAGAGAACACTACTTGTGAAGTGGCCCCTTAGCCATAGACATGGAACTTGCAACTGTGGGTAGGATCCAGGTACAGGCTAAAGAATTTATAATTGTGTGCCTAAACATAGGTGGGTTTCTGTGTGTATCTAAACTTCCGTCAGTCAGTGGAGATCCAGTCAGTAGTCCGTGGAGCATAAAGAATTATTTGGCTCAAATGAAATGAAATGCTGACTGGTTGGTCAGCTGAGTAGCCCCGCAGGTTCCATTGACTGTATTGACTAGAACACCGTTGATTAAAATACAGGTGTTACTTTATCTAACCACATGTGAATACCTGCATTTATCTGTCTTGATCTGCAACCGAATCCAGTTCCTCCTCTTTGTGACCTTGGTAATGGCAACATTTTTTTTCCTACATAGCACTGAGGGAGCTATCTTCTGAAAATGATTGTCCCATTAACTTGAATCAGTCCTGGACTGATGGTTTGATAAGATGTTACTGAAGACCCCTTGAAAATGCCACCTACTGCAGAATGCAGTGCTATGTTTATTGTGTTGTCTTGTACATTATCCAGTAACTATGGTGTAGAGCTTTTTTTCCAGTATTATTTAGTTTCTATCTGCTAATCAAGATGCCTTATAAATTCATTCTGTAGTTTGTTTTCTTCATGGGAAGAAATTGTTTCTCTTCATACTTTTTTCTGAGATTAGCTATTAATCTCAGATCTAAATTGGTTTAATAATTTGGGGCTGTGTAGAATGCTCTAAGGGAATGAACTTCTACACTGAAACGTTCTTCCTTTCATCTCTGCTTGGATTGTCTAAGGCCATCACTTTATCCCTCTGGTGAAAAGTACCTTTATAATCATGGAGTTAGCAAACTGTCATGTGGGAAAGACCAAATATGTTTAACTGAATTACAAAATGTCTTTACTCTGCTTGACACTTTGAAGAAATCTGTTTTATTTTAATTGTAAACAATTTATTGTACACCTATTTTTTTAGTAACTGGAGGAAGTGAACTAAAATCCAAACTCCTGATCATATATAGATATGAGTAATAACTATTTCTCTGCATCCAAGATATATTTTGGATGGTTTGGGCAGACCTGTGATATATGACATTACTGTACTTAGTTTCATTGTGCATAATTTAGGGTATATAGGTAATTGTTTTGACAAGAGCTGCCAAAATTCTGAACTGATGGATGTCAGGTAGAAGGATCTGAGACCCTTTTGCTGTCTTAATGCTTTTTACTTTTATAGGTGACTGCTGAGCTTATAAGAAATTGCTCAATGTCTAGTATTTCTAAAGCATTATTTCTTTCAGCATACATATTTTCATAGCTACTTTAAAAAATATTCTCATTTAGGGTGCCTATTCAGAATTTTAAAAAATACTTTGTACTTGCAAAGGAAATGCATTATTTTTAACAGAGCGCAGTGCAGAGTGAAGCAGAGGAAAATGACATCTGAGCAATGATAGGTCCAGATACCATCTTCAGCACTGTGCCTGCACTTGTAATCCCTGCCCCTCGCTGAATGTTGTCATGTCCTTAAATGTTGCAGATTGTGATAGGTTATTTTTGTTTTCTGGAAAAGTTGCTGGACTGGGAACAAACCTAAGTTAAAATCCTGTCTGTGGCTATCAATCTAAACGGTGTCTTGGAGGTACACTTATTGAAAAGCTTTTATTTCTGTGCTATCACAGCCTTTTCTGGTTTAAGAAGTTCACTTTGCTTGCTTGTGATCTAATGAGACTCAGCTTTGGACTTCACACCGTCTTGGACAATAAAAAATGGAGGAGTGGCTGGTACACCAGACAGCTGTGCTGCCACTGAGAGGGGACATGGGCAAACTAGAGAACTTACTTGGCAGGGAGGAATCAGTTACTTCAATGAGAAGTTGGGTACAAAAATACCCTAAATAAAGACAATTCATGTAAACTTCAAACACATTCAAGTGTCATTCACTTCCTGTAAATTGAATTCTATTTGTAGAAATGCAACCACTTTTTTGCCTGCTTATTTGTAAAAGAAGTAAAAAGTTGATTTAGTGAAGATCTGTAAGAACAGAAGAAGGAACAGAAAGAGAATAGCTGGGGAAATAACAGCATAGAAACAAGATGTGTCAGGAGTATATGGAGTATCGTTTATATCAGATGAAACAGAAGAAGGAATTTGTTACAAATTTTTAAGTGTTACCTTCCTTGACTGCCAAGGATAGCATTGTTGAAAACACTGATTTAAAACTTACTTGTTTGTTGAATGTTTTTTAGATTTCTGAGCCTCTTAAATTACTTCCAGAAGTAGGACCCTAGGCTTTTCAAAACTGCCACCTTTGTTTTTTATGGGGTGCTGAATCTTAATCAAAAGGAAACACATATGGTGGAAAATTTATGCATTTGTTTTCTGTTAGCAAGTTTCCAGAAACTTCCAGTTTTATAACTGTGTTGGCCATATTCTTGTTAAAACTTTTGCTGTCTGATTTTTGAACAGTAAGAGAGAGAAAATGTCCAAAGCATTAGTTTTGTCTATTTCATTTAATTATTTGTTGCATGCCTGAATTCTCAGGATCAAATTATTTGCTCTTACTACCTCTTCTAAACTAACTGTGGAGGGTAACTATTAAGTAGCAGCCACTTTCAAGCTAATGCTAGAAGTACTGATGTGTGAATAGTAAATGAAATTGATAAATTGGTGTTGCTTTGGGAAATTTTTGTTAACAAAACACCAAAACAATTATTGGTAAGTAATCTCCGTTTTCACGTGTGCAAAATGCATCTTGCATAGTTTAATCTCAAAGTTTTAGTCTATATGATTATAACCTTGATGAACAAACTTGTTTTCTTTAATTAGTTACAGAGGCTACGACTGTCGAAGCAATTTATTCTACACTCAGACGGGTGAAATTGTATACCATGTTGCAGCAGTGGGAGTGGTGTACAATCGACAGCAGAACACGCAGCGCTTTTATCTAGGTCACGATGATGACATTCTTTGCCTTGCTATTCACCCCTTAAAGGACTATGTGGCAACAGGCCAGGTAGGATGTGTGTTTATCTGCAGTAGCAATCTGAAGTTGTTAATGCTGAATTGAGAAAAGCCTATTTGGAAGGAAGGAAGTCCAGTGTACATTTATTCAGATGAAAAGCTTCATTTCTGTTGCAGCTGGAATAATGTTAAACATCTGCAACATAAGTATTTTTTCCAGTTTTTATATTAATTCAGACAAGAGTGTTTCATTGATAGAGGTTTTTTTGTAACCTCTCCTGTATTTAGATTCAAATTTTTTATTCAGCATTATGTTGCTTCTTCATGATAACAAGTGGAGGAAATATTCAAGTAAAGTATGGATTTTTCAGTATCTTATTTGTGGAGTTAATCTGTGTTATTATTGCATTCAAGTATTATTACATAGCATGAAATTAGCAATTGTTATTATAGTTGAGCATTTCAGTTCCATGCATTATGTTTTTGGTTATCACCTGTAGCCAAACTATTTACTGTTTGAACATGTGAGACAGTTATAATAGTTCACTTTGTCATCTGCCAGACAGTACTTTTACCTAATTTCTTTCACTCGGATTTTTTGACAAACATATGTTCTTATAAATATTTTTGTAGTACTTGAAGGTTTGATTTGATGTTTTAGGGATTTTTAATTACTATTATCACGTTGTTGTTATGGAATAAATTGCAGAACATGTAAAGTGAAATTTTTAGTAGAAATAAACCTATAATGACCTTAATTTGTGTAAAAAAAAAAAAAATTAACATACATTTGCAGGTCATCTTAGAGATTAAAGGCCTAAATGTGAGAACTGGTTCTATTTAATTTTGGAGTAGTAAAGAGTATGAATAAAAATGTGCATGGATTTACTATATTTTAAAATACCGTATGCTGTCAACAGGAAGATACACTACATTATATACTGTTTTATACATACACATTATATACTGTTGTATACTATTGCTTTACCTCCAGAAATTAGGTAATGCAGTAATCAGATTGCCCACCTACACTGGTTCAGATTTTCCTGATAGTGGATGTTAAGAAAAGCTCTGCAGACATCACATACTAAGTTTGTGGCAAAACCAGAAACAGATCCTGGGTTTTTTTGAGTCTTACCCCAAGTCTTAAACATGGGAGAGTGTTCTCCTGCTTTTGAAGCCCTTTTTTGTGTACCTTTGGTAACCTTTGGAATAGGAAATAATCCTGTAAATATTGACTAATAATGCTTGTACGTCGTTGAAAATAATGAGCTATATTAATTCGATTTCTTACCATGCTCCAGTTACCTGCATTAGTGCCATTCTAGTGCAGATTACTCCACAGGTATTGATGCATTAGAAGCTGACTTGGGAGGCACTTGTAATGACACCAGAAAGCAACAGAAGTGACCTTGATTTCTCAAATGTAGAGTAGCTTACATACTAGCTATGAAAATAACTTGTTATTTTTAGACAGGGAATGATTGATAGAGAATTGATGGAATAAATATGCAATCAATGAAGAGAGCTTTATTTTTTTCCCCACCAGAGGACTCTAGTTAATTGTGATGAATATGCCTGAGTTCTTTGGAAGGAAGAGCGAGACAGTTGGGGAGTGGTATTTATAAAGCAGGAGAAGGAATAATATTCTGCTAGCCAGGCAGAAGTAATATGAGGGAAATTGTTTCACTGTAAATACTTTCAAATAATTTAAAAAGTATTTGTCAATATCGTACTTTTAAACAACTGTGTGAAGTGAGAAATGGAAAAAAAAAGATTTAAAATATGTGTACTTACAGGTTGGTCGAGATTCCTCAATACACATTTGGGATACAGAAACAATAAAACCACTCTCCGTATTAAAGGGCTATCACCAATATGGTGTTTGTGCTGTTGATTTTTCAGGTAATAAGTATGTATTTGTTTGTTTTATATACAAGTTTAATCTTCCTCATGAAAATACAAGCTCCTTAGGTCTAATGAGCAATTGCAAATTCCTTGGCACTGAAGATTTTGTATTAAAAATATTCAGTGATCAATGTCAAATCAGGATGCTGTCTTTAAAGTGATCATTCATTATAAAGAGTGTCTGTGGAGTCTTGCATGTCAGGAAATGCAGGAACAGGTTCTGTATTTAATAACTGAGCTGATCATTTTGGAATATATTTTGACTGTCTGAGGTAGGCACACAGATCTCGAGCGTTGCGTCTGCGTTACAACTGTGAGCAATTGTGGAGCAAATGAATCGAGTGGGCACTTCCACAAGCCAGTTGGTTAGCACACTGATAGATTCAGAAAGTGCACTTACAGAGCTTCTGGACACAAACCCAAGCTCTCTCTACCCTATACTAACTCGAGGCTGTCAGTTAAGTCTTTTGAGATTTTTGCACCTCTTACACTGAGTTCCTGTATCAGTGTTGAATTTCCTATTCTCCACTGGCTTCTTTTTCATCCTTTAATGGTTTGGATTTGCCAGATGGGATCTCTGACCTCATAGTGAGGACGTGTTATCATAAAGATGAGTAGTTTGAGGTCTTTGCTTCTTACCTTTCTTTGGTTCTCCTTTTTCAAGATCCAAATCTCATTTCTCAAATTCTGGCATGCATGCATAGCAATTTCAAAGATGGATTTGTGTCAGAATGTTGCTGATCACATGTGAGCACAAATAACTTTTCTGGAAGGTTAATGTGGAATATGTATCAGAACTTCTCACAGACTTCACACTAGTAATTATTTTAAGCTTATTTCAGGAGCTTGATGGTATTGCTTCGATGATTTCCTGGTTTAGAAATGAATAGGGATTTTCAGAGTGAACAGAAAATTATCATAGTGCCACCTGTGATGAAGGGTTTTGTGAACTGTGTCAGTAACTAGTTGAACAGAGCGATTTAAGTGCAATTTTTAGACAGGGTAACTTAAAATCCTAAACTCCATCCAACTGAATGCTCAAGTTGAAAAGCAAACAGATGACAGATGTGCCTCTAAGCACAGATCATACAATTGTTTACCTCTTTATACATACTTATAATATTCATTAATATGATTTCTTATTATCCAACACAATGTTATCTATCTACTCTCTTAATAATAAATTATTTTTTCTAGCTGATGGGAAACGAATGGCTTCTGTTGGAATAGATGACAATCACACTATTGTACTCTGGGATTGGAAGAAAGGAGAAAAGCTTTCAGCAGTGAGGTAGGAATTGAACTTTGTTTTGAAATTGGTACCTAGATTTAGTCTCAAATGGCAGAAAGCAAAACACATTCATTGAAGAACAATAGTTCTCTAATGAATTAGCCCTTTCTATCATTGAAGTGATACAGGTGATAACACCACAGCCTTGAAGTTTTCTTTAGAAGAAAATACTGAAGCTCTGATAGTTACCAATTTGATACTACAGTGACAGCTCAACTGGTGAAGAAAGAAGACATTGAAGATAAACTTTTATGTTTATTTGATGTGTTCTGAAATTATTACTTTAAAACTTGGTCCATGCACTGCTGTTGCCATCCCAGAGATGGTGATATACTCTCTGCTTTTCAGGTCTTTTTGATCAGAGGTCACATCATTCTAGGGATGGTAGTTTGCAGTTGTGTTTCTCAGTTCTCTTGTCCTTGTGTATCTTTCCTCTCCCGTTCTGAGTCCTGAGCAGCCTAATCTAAACAACCTCCAAAGTTTAAATATTTTGGAAGTTGCTTTTACTCTGCATAAATTATTTAATATATGTTTATTAAATAGAGTTTTAATCTACAAGATATTATTTCTAATGCTGAGTGATGGTTTTAAAACCTTTGAGTTGTTCTAAGAATATATAGCGTTAAACTGAGCAGTAATGTGAGTGGATTTTTCTCCACTCTATCTGGTTTCAGTATGTATACTCTAAATATTGTATGAGGTAGGTTTTAGAGGGGTTTATTACTCTCTGCAGATACAATTTAATGGTTAAAAGGGAAATTCATTGTTGCTCTTCAATGACGTTTACTCTCATTTTCTTTTTAAACACACTTTTGAGTTTCTTAGGCACTGAGGAATGGAAATATTGCATGGATGATATAAACAGCATAGTCCCCAGTTATTTGTCAGAAGCCAGGTTATCTTGGCTTCTCTGAATACACTAGTTTGTTTGGGTTTTTTTGAGTGTTTTTCCTCCTATTGACTCAGAGGAATTAAATAGAATTTTTTAGTGCAGCATATATACTTTGAATTTTATAGTGTGAGTTTGGAAAGAAACTGGTTCATGCTTTTTACTACTAGTTCATTTAGTCATCTGAAAATGACCTAACATAAAAGATTATTGCCACTCTTAATCAAGGAGAAAAATTGAGTTATTAGAGTTATTATAAAAAGATGGATGAGAATGGCAATTTATTTTCAAAATGAGAGACTTTTAAGTAAGTTTTACAACTTTACACCTTTAAGATTCTGTCAAAAGTCTAAATGCTGTATACCTAAACTTAATGCAAATATGTATCCTTTTTCAAAGAAAATGCTGCTTAGGAGATTCCTCAAGTAACATAATTACTTATCTGCCTTGGAAGCTGAGGGGCAATGACAAGAGAACTGGACTCAGTGTGTTAATTCTTTGACTTTCTTCCTCCTCATAATAAATTCTTGTTGATGATTTGGAAGTAAGGCAGAGAAAGTATACATCAGAAAGAAACAACCCAAAACCTATTTAAGTATCTGAATACTTATGTTTTTATTAAAATATTCTGCTTTGCATTTCAGGGGAAGCAAAGACAAGATTTTTGTTGTTAAGATTAATCCTTATATGCCTGATAAATTGATTACAGTTGGAATTAAACACATGAAATTCTGGCGTAGAGCAGGTAAGGAGAATTTCCAGAATTACAGCATTTTCTTTTAAAGTATAAATATTGAATCTCTTACACTATGTTTCATGCATTAAAGGGAAATATTTTCTCTGTATATCTCTCTGAGTTAGCTTTGCACTGGTAGAAATAGCAGTATTGGAAATTCTTTTTAAGGTCAATTTGCTGTGGAGTTAGAATTGCCCAAGTAGAAAGGACCCTGCATTTCCTACTGTCTGTTTTTATGTATAATAACAACATAGCACATCTGAAAATGTTATAGGATTGCTCTAATATCATAGCACAGCTTTTGGAAAAAGGACCTTTAGATCATCTCTGCTATAAGGAGACAAATAAAATTAAGTTTATAAAAATCCATGTACAGAAATTCCAACAAAATACTTGAAGAGGATACACGTGCCAATTGAGACCTGTTTGTTTAGATACCTCTGTTGAAGTTGGCAATTAAAACCCAATATAATGTAGCTTGCCTCATCTGCTCAAAAAATTTTAACGAGTGAAAAATCCATTCCCTGTTATTAGTGTGAACTTCATTTGTTTCACATCTCAGAATGTGTATAAAGACATAGGTAATACAGAAGATGAGCTTATCTGGGATGTTCTAAGTATGTGTGTAGAATTTATGCACATCAACTCCCATGGGTCCCTGATGAAGATTAATTGTAGAGAGAAAAGCCTGTGATGAAGAAAATGACACTAGTTTTCTCCATTCTGGCTCCAGCACAAATGAATGGAGATTGCCTGAGAGCAAGCTGTTGACATTTTTGTAAATTATTAATTTTAACAATTGTGCTTTCTATCTATAAGAACAACAAAGTATGTCAGAGTATTTATTGAATGAATTACTATAAATTCTTTAGAAAGAAATCTCTACCATGATAAAAGCCTGGAGATGGTGATTTTGAATACAGAAATGGAATTGTTTAAAATGCCTCTTTTCTTTTTGGCATTGCACAGTCAGCAGGAATCAAATTTCTCTCCTGCTGCAGCCCAGCTGGGTGAAACTGCAATGGCACACTAGCAAGGCAGGCACTCAGAGACACGCTTAGCAGTGTTAGATGTGAGCACTAGAGTAGCAGTGCCAGGCCTCTGAAATCCACGACAGAGCAGGTGCGTGATGTGAGATGTGATGCCAACCTATATGCTTGGGTTTAAATCTTCATCAGTGCCAAGCGATGGCAGAGAGGTTCAGAGACCTTCTCTAAGTGCAGGCACGTTGTGAAGTGTCAGATCCTGCGGGCCTTCTGTGTTCTATGTACCAAATGAAGTTCCTCTGAGGATTGTGAAAATATAAATCTGACTTTCTCAACAGAAGTCTTGTGTTATACCTGTAAAATTATTTTAGATACGATACTTTAAAGAATTAAAACAACTGTGTAGTTATAACACTTCTGTTATCCAGAGGCCAGTATAGCAAATTTCTAAAATAAAATTAAGAATCTTCTCATGGAAAAGGATGTGATGTCAAGATGTAAACTGTTTTTAAAAAAAATTTTCTTTCAGGTTAATTTCATTATGAATTTCTATGAACTGTGTGGTATATGTTAAGTTTTTTATTTAGCTTTGAGTTTACAAACACGCTTTCTCGTTGTATGTCTATGTGGGCATGTGTAAATATTCAAATCCAGATTTAAGTAGTAAGTTAAAAATAAGGACTTGTTGCTCTGTCCTTGTTGTATAATTTTTGGAAAATAATTCGAAGTAAACACCTGGTGACTTCTTTTTGTTTTGAAACAGGAGGAGGACTAATTGGGAGAAAGGGCTGCATAGGTGCATTGGGAAGAAGCGATACAATGATGTGTGCAGTGTATGGCTGGACTGAAGAGATGGCGTTTTCTGGAACGTCCACGGGGGATGTGTGTATTTGGAGAGATGTGTTTCTCATAAAAACTGTCAAAGCACATGATGGTCCTGTGTTCAGCATGCACGCATTGGAAAAAGTAAATAAGCTGCTCATTGTTTTTTGATGCCTGGACAGAAAAGCCTATGAAATTAGGCCTTTCCCAAACTCAGGAATCTATGGCTTCATTTCCATCACAAAAGCCTTGTGAGGTCCAGATGCAAAGTAGTGGTTTATGCATCTCTCTAAATCTTGTTATGTAGCGTGCTGTTTGAGACCCTTGTGGTCTAGTAACATTCCGTAATTTTCATGACCTCTTCCTAAAGAAAAACTAGAAACTTGTGAAAAGTAAAAGTACTTATTGATTTAAGTGTAAGTGTAATGGAATACATGAGCTCGTGAGGGAGGAAGTAGATCGTACTCTTACTATTTTGGCCTGTAATTACTGCTAATTAGTAGAAGCATTGCATCTGTAGATTGCTAAGTATTCTCTCCTGATGAACTTTTGACTCAGGAAAGACTTTAAGCATGTGCTTAAATGTGAATGGGTGTTTCAGTTGAATTCATCGTATGTTTGAAGTTAGGTAAATGTCTGTGTTTTACTAGACTGTTATTCCACATTCTAATATTTGAGTTTCAGTATAAAAGCTTTGGACAAAACATTTTATTCTTATAGCAAGAACCAAGTGCTCCAAAGAAAAGTGCTAATGATTTCAGTATTAAGTGTACATTTTGCTTCATTAAATAGCTGTAAATACTTTTTGAAGACAGAATGGCACAAATATGCATATACCTAAACCATTTAAGAGCTAATCAAATCTTTGTGAGTGGTACTAAGTTTGGCATGGAGCAATGAGGTAGAATACCAAAGGGATATTGAGGCTGAATAAGAAAAGCATTTCAGTATGCTAGTTAAATCATTTTTCTAGTACAGTAGAACCTTATTGGTTAGAACTTCTAAATCCAGCCTGTGTACATGGACTGTACAGAGCTGTGCTGCCTTCATCAAGAGGAGAATTTAATCATTTTGTTGCTCCTGATCTTTTAATCTCTAACATCTGTATTTCTATGCATTACAGTGTTGTATATAATCCATTTTCAATATTGGCAGAAATCACTGAAAAATTAAGGAAAGATAATAATTGGGTATAACTTGGTGAGTTGTGATTTTTGTTTGTTTTGGTTTTGTTTGGTTTTGTTTCTTTGGGTTTTTTTGGTTTGTGTTTTTTTTTTTTTTCCAGGGGTTTGTCACTGGAGGAAAGGATGGAGTAGTAGCTCTCTGGGATGATACCTTTGAACGTTGTCTCAAAACCTATGCTATCAAAAGGGCTGCTTTGGCCCCTGGGTCTAAAGGTAACAGAGACTTTATCCTATTTTTTTTTTTTCTATTTAAACCAGCTTTTTTAGAAAACAACTGTTGTGGAATTGCTTTCCCCAATAGGACGAAATCCACACTTGACACAATGAATACTAAAATTATATTGATTTTATTGATTCAAAGTAACTTGTTGGGAGGGGAAAGGTATGTTGTATGTCTCTTTGCACATTTGACGGGTGTAGATCATAATATTTATCTCATCTGCCTGAAGTAATTGATTTAAGCTTGAGCCTTTTACCACTCAGGTGACTTCTTGTCATTCTTGAAAATGCAATGCACATACGTGTGAAAAATCCTCTCTAACGCATACTTGAGAATCTTCTAACATTTTCATGTTCTAGGTCTCCTCTTGGAAGATAATCCCTCTATACGTGCCATATCTTTAGGACATGGTCATATCCTGGTGGGCACAAAAAATGGTGAAATACTGGAGGTGGATAAGAGTGGACCAATAACTCTGCTGGTTCAGGTACATGTTAAATACTAGTCAAATATTCTATACCACAAACACACTTGTGTTTTTCAAGTAAAGATTATTGTGATATAACAAGCATTTTAATCATCAGTGAAGCAAATTACTATCTCTTCGTAGATTATTTTTTTTTTTTAATGCTAATCTAGACGATTATGGCTCTAATGAGTAAAACATATAATGGAATTTCATGTAACCATTTGTTCAACAAGTTCATCCTTTCAAACAGACCAGGGTTGTAAAAAAATCTAGATCACAGAATGATAATGGTTTGGGTTGGAAGAGACCTTTAAAGCTCAGATGGCCCAACTCTGCCTGCAGTGAGTAGAGACATCTTCAACCACATCAGGCTGCTCAGATCCCCATCCAACCTGACCTTGAATATTTACAGGGATGTGGCATCTACCACCTCTCTGCACACCCTCTTCCATTGTTTCACCACTCTCACTGTAAAAAAAAAAGTCTATCTAGTCTAAACCTACCCTCTTTCAGTTTAAAACCACTGCCCCTTGTCCTATTACCACGGGCCCTGCTAAAAAATTTTCCCCCTTTAGGTACTGAAAGGCCACAATAAGGTCTTCCCACAGTCTTCTCTAGGCTGAACAACTCCAACTCTCTCAGCCTTTCTTCTTAGGAGAGGTGTTCCAGCACTCAGATCATTTTTGTGGCCCTCTTCTGGACCTGCTCCAACAGGTCCATGCCTGTCTTGTACTGAGCACTCCAGACTCTAAAGCTTGAAACAGTAGTCCAGGTGGGGTCTCACCAGAGCATAGTAGAGGGGGAGAATGATCTGCATTGACCTGCTGGCCACACTTCTTTTGGTGCAGCCCAGGATACAGTTGGCTTTCTGGTCGTGAGTGCGCATTGCTGGCACATCCCCAGAGTTTCATCCACCAACAGCCCCGAGTCCTTCTCCACAGGGCTGCTCTCAGTGCTTTCATCCCCCAGCCTGTACTGATACTAGGGAGTGCCCCAGCCAAGATACAGGACTGCCCACCAGGCCTTGTTGAGCCTCAGGAGGTCACACGGGCCCACCTGGCCTTGTTGAGCCTCAGGAGGTCACATGGGCCCACCTGGCCTTGTTGAGCCTCAGGAGGTCACACAGGCTCACTTCTCGAGCTTGTCCAGGTCCCTCTAGATGGCATTCTCCTCCCTCAGGCATGTCAATCTCACCACATAACTTGGTGTCTTCTTCAAACTTGCTGAGAGTGCACTCAGTCCTGCTGTCTGTCATTGGCATAGATGTGTGTGACAATTATTTCTCAGGGAAGTTTTCTCAACTACTAATTACTGTAATTTGCACTTCTACTGTAAGTAGCAGAATGAGGTTTTTTCAGATGTTCTATTTTTCTCTTCAGATATTTCTTATCTTCTAAAGATATGCATATTCTCTGATTTTTATTTTGTTTTAATTTCCTTAAATGTATTTCATATTTCACTTTAAAATACAAAGTTATGTGATTCATTGTGTTTTTTTCAGGGTCACATGGAGGGGGAAGTTTGGGGTCTAGCTACTCATCCTCATTTACCTATTTGTGCCACTGTAAGCGATGACAAAACCTTAAGAATATGGGATTTATCTCCTAGCCATTGTATGTTAGCTGTTCGCAAATTGAAGAAGGGTAAGATGCTTAGTATGAAAAAATATTTCACTGAATTCAGTTAACATTTACTAGCATGAATCTTTCAAAGAAACTGAATAAATTCCTGTCTTTACTCAAATTGTTTTCTTGGTGCTATGTTCATGAGTTACGTTCCCTTGAGCTAGTGAATCTGCACGAAAGACTTCTATGTAATACTGTTCTTAAGATTATTTGTGATTGTAGCATGTTTAAGTCAGTGAATCTATGGTAACATTTGAGTCAATCATAGAAATCTGCCACATTGTTTATAGTATTGCAAGCTTTTCTGAACACTGAAGGATTTTAAACCTAGAAATTTTTGGAAGAAATCTCAGAAGTAATGTGGAATTTCTGTTCCCTGTAAAGACTCTGGCATGTCAAGGAAACAGGACAGTCATCAAATTCTTACTCATTGTATACTATGTAACTAAATTCTATTTTGACAGATGGAAAATCTATTTTCAGTGACAACATAAAAGGAGACTTATTTTAGGATTAGACCAGACTGGCCTTAACGAGCTTCTAATGATATATATGCTTTGCTAGGCAAAAGAATACAATAGGCTTCATCTGTCTGGTGTTCAATAAAGCATTGTGATCCAAACCTCATAGGAATTCTAGTTGATCGATCGAATAAAATGTAAGGAGTCATGAGTCAAGCAGCAATTAAAAGAGGTTTCAAGTTGGTGAAGTCTACTCAAGTCTTAAACTGATATTTCTTAATGTTTTTATGTTTTAGCAGAAAAATAAGGACTTCACTGTCTTAATTTGTTGATGAGACACATTCTGAGATACTTTGGTGATTTTAAAAAGCACTTGTGTATTGTACAGAAAGAGCCATATACTTCTGCAGACTGCAGTAATAGAAAGGAGATAATAGTTGATAATTAAAAAAGGCAAGACTTGATGACTGTAAGGAAAATGTTTGTGCAGCTGAGGAGTAACTGAGAAGCAGAAGTCTCAGGATGTTCTATCTGATTGCAGAATGACAATTGAAGTGATAGTGAGGTGTTTTTCCCAGGACCTATTCATGTAACTTACAAGAGACTAATCAGAGTATTTCTGGTGTACACTTCTCATCTGTGTTCAGCTGAATAAAATTGAACTGAAAGATGAGTATGGAAAAGGAGGAGCTACAAGATAATGAAGGAGAAGGTTTGTGGTGGAGTCAGCTAAATACAGAATTACTGTCTACATGTTAATCAGAGGAACAAATAGCAGGGAAAAATATTTATGTTAATGGACAATTCTGGCATGGAAACAAATCTATATAAACAGACCATAAATAATTTTAGCTTGGATATTAAACTGATTTTCAAATGAAACTTGACATGTTTATTAAAAGGTTTATATGATATAGTGACCGTGTTAGCAAATGACTGGATTCTATGAGTCCAGAAGATTATTTTTTTTTTCCAGCTGTGTTCTCCTTCTGAGAGTAAATGGTAAGACAACTAGCACCAGATACAAAGAAGAGGAAATTATATAGACAATAATCTGTATTACTAATGTAGAGCATGTGACAACTAATATGGAAATAAATGTAATCTAAGATTCTGAGGTGGTGTACTTGTTGATTTGCCAGTAGCTTCTGTGTGCTGTCACAAATGTAGAGCTTGGAAGTGATCTTGGCAACATCTAAAAAAAATCTTAGACTATATACTATAAGAATATCTTTCCTTTATTACTGGAAAAATAAATCTAAAAGAGGGGCTACACACTGTAAATGTACCTGAACACCATCTCTGTATCCCTCATAGGAGGCAGATGTTGCTGCTTTTCTCCTGATGGAAAAGCATTAGCCGTTGGTCTCAACGATGGAAGTTTTTTGATAGTTAATGCTGATACCCTGGAGGATCTAGTCTCTTTCCAGCACAGGAAAGATGTTATTTCAGAGATCCGATTTTCTCCTGGTAAGTGATTTAAGATGAATGGTGGTGTTTTATTTTGCTTTGTTTTTCAAACAGTACAGCTCTTAGTTAGGAACTCAAATTATGGCCTGAACTAATAATACTGCTTCATTGAAAATACTCTTCTGTATGTGAAATTTGGTGTAAATTGCCAACTCTTATGCAACGTTACTTTATGGTTGCCTAAGCCTTACTGCTCTCGGAGTGCAATAAATGTTGAAAATTTCATCAAATACTTGTTGAAGATGTAATGGTTGTACATTTCATACTGATTTTGGTTATGTGATATGGATGTTAATCTGTCAGGAATGATGTATAAATTAGCAAGCTCATTTCAAAGAAATCTCAGTTGCATATAGCTAAATTCCAGAATGTACTGGTGTTTAATAGATGAGAGTTCTACCAATTTTTAAACTGTCTGTTTTACTTCTGATGTGTTTTAGGGGCTGGAAAGTACTTAGCTGTGGCATCCTGTGACAACTTTGTCGATATTTACAATGTGATGAGCAGTAAACGAGTAGGAATCTGCAAGGGAGCCTCCAGCTATATCACACACATGGACTGGGATATAAGAGGTGAGTGACATTAATTCTAAAGTTCTGGAAGATTGATTACATTATACACTAAATACAGTGCATCTACAGGATGAATTCATGCTATCACTGACAAATTTGTTTCTCCAGTTTATGAATATGCTCACACAAACCCACAATTTTTCTCTACTATTTATATATTTAGAAGTTTTACAATTTGAGGAAAAATAGGTGTCTCTAGATTGGTTTGGTGGTGGTGTTTCTGACATCTGTGTTTACTGTTTGACTGCTACTTCTTGAACAATGTACTGCATAATGCAGTTGCATCTGTAGCTCAGGAACATGTATCCTTGTTGTCAAAAATAGCAGAAAGACTGGATTTCCTATCTGCCTGGTTCTAAATACATGTTTAAATTAAATACTAACTTTATTCCTGTTTCATACAAAAACAAGGCAGAGCAACTGTGCAATCTGTTAGTTCCTGCTCTTACCCTTCTAGACAATCATTTTAAAAGAGTCCAATTGAATTTGAAAGTTAGCTTCCCCTGAGAATTTTGAAAGCAGAAAGAGGACAGAAGCATTAATAAGACTTCTCCCCAGAGAAGGAGTAGTATAAAGGCAAGCAGAAGCCAGCTGCTTGGTAGTAGCCCTTGGCCAGAGAGCATATGTGCTTCTCAGTCCTAAGAGCATATGCACGCTGGTCAGACAGTTGTCACAAATAAGCTCTGAATTAAACTCGGTACATTTTGTCTACCATCCGATGGGACAACCATTAAGAGGAGAGAAAAGTGATGCATGATTGCAGTTTTCAGAGAAAGAGAGAAGGACTGTGAGTTTAAGGGGTTAAAGGACTCAGATCTTCAGAAGCTCATACTTCCAGATCTGCTGTTTACATATGCAACTTAATTGTTTGCTAGACAACAATGCAAACAAACAATTTATGTAATGCTGTTAGCAACAAAAATGTCAAAATACACTTTTTTAAAGTGAGTCTTCTATTTAATATTAATATACAATATGTAATATACTTTATAGGGAAGCTCTTGCAAGTCAACACTGGTGCTAAAGAGCAATTGTTTTTTGAAGCTCCTCGTGGGAAAAAACAGACAATTCCCAGTTTGGAGGTGAGGAAATAGACTGCTTTCTTAATTTATCTTCAATTTAGAGTTATGATATAGCCATCTATACCACATAAGAGGAAATGATGTATAAAGCTATAATTCTAAC
The DNA here is from genome assembly GCA_027560015.1 of Chloroceryle amazona. Taxonomy (NCBI): domain Eukaryota; kingdom Metazoa; phylum Chordata; class Aves; order Coraciiformes; family Cerylidae; genus Chloroceryle; species Chloroceryle amazona. The sequence goes on from JANHFX010025238.1 coordinate 56,661, forward strand.
TGGTATGTTGAAACAGTTTCTGTTGAGGCATTTGCTGTCCTTCTCCTCTTTGCATCCCATTCAGTTAGTGTAATCAGAATGATAACATACATAGGGGATATCACATTTGTGACTTCTATTAAGAAATGCATATTTGGCTGACTTAAGCACCCATGAAAATCTCACTGGACATCTGCATGCCTCTTTTGATAGCTAAACATCTTTGAAAAGCAATTAGAGATTAGTTAGCCCTAACCTTACTGTGGAAGATCTGATGTCTGTCTTTACATAACAATGCAGTATAGCATACATAATATACATAGGCAACTGTAGTTATGTTGCAGCTGTAATATTGGTTTGTTTTCTCAAACACAGAGTATTGTCACATGACAGTGAAAAGGGATAATGCTCAAAATAATATTTTCTATGAGACTGAAGGTCAGTGTTGAAAAATGTGGTTTGTTTTCTCTAGTCTTAAAGGGCAGGTAAGGTCAGAATTTGTTAAATAGATCTAGAGGTTTTGGAACTGGAAGTTAATACAGGTGTAATTAAGGGTCTAGAATGAAATCCTGAAGAGTCAGAAAATAAGTTGTTAATATGTCAAAATATTATCTTTTAGATGTGACATATCTTTCAGTACAAGGACTTTTTCCTGACATCAGGTATGGAAGCAAACTGCCTGGGAAGAAGCATGCTCTGTCTCAAACAGGTTGTTTTTGTAGGTAGAAAAGATTGGCTGGGCATCATGGACAAGTGTTTTGGGCTCTTGCTGTGAAGGAATCTGGCCCATAATTGGTGAAGTCACAGATGTAACTGCTTCATGCCTCACTAGTGATAGTAAAGTGTTAGCCACAGGAGATGATTTTGGATTTGTGAAACTGTTTCGATACCCTGCTAAAGTAAGTAATTTTCAGCTGTTCATGGAGCAGATTGATGAATAAAACTACCTTTTCAGAACTGTAAAAATTCATCACTTGGAACAAAACAGTGCTTTTATAATTTTGTTGGTATGATCTAAGAAGGCATTTGGTATTATACTGCAACTTACAGTGGGGTAAACTTTCAGTTGGTGAGGATGACTGTTGCAGGTCAGATTAAAGAGACATCTCATGCAGTGTCTTATCACTGACAATGGCAAATGCATAGGAAAACCTGTAACAATGGGAATGGAGCAGGCAGTGGCTGATAATACCTTAGGCAGTAATATCTCCACTGTGGATTTTATCAGTGTCATTTTTATCCCCTTAAGCTCCTGTTTTGGAAAACAATGAATAGTTCTTGCCTTCATTTCACTCCTGGTTTTACTTCATTCTTTTCAACCTCAGTCATTTTTCTCTAAGAATAAGAGCTTTAATACTATTTAATAATGAATCATAGAAAAGTGTTTCAGAAGCACGCTATGTTTTTACTGCTCTTCTAGAACCTTTCAAATTTTTCTGATATTTATCGGTAAATATGTCTTCAATTTTGAATATTTTGCCATGCTAGGGATGGTAACAATGCACAAGTATTGACTCAAAATATACTATGTGCATTTTATTCTTATTCTATTAGATTATTGTATCTCCTAGGAAAAATGATCCAGTGTCTATTGCTGGAATCTGTTTATAAACAAATTCTTGCATGCTTAGTGTGAAAATATAGTTAACAGTTCATGAACTTGCTGTAGGAGAGGAACTTGGCAAGTCATGCGATACATACAAATGTAAACCAACTGAAGCATGTCATGTAAAGAAGTGAAGAGCATTTTGTGCACTGCAACTCATTTCGGTTTTACCTAGCAGGCTGGTAAAATTTCACCTGTGCCTTTTCTTCTCCCTCTTTAGGGAAAGTTTGGAAAATTCAAGAGGTATGTTGCTCATAGTACCCATGTAACCAATGTCCGTTGGACCTATGATGACAGTTTGTTGGTCACTGTTGGAGGAGCAGACACCTCTTTAATGCTGTGGACTTATGAGATGGAAGGACATCGGGATAGCAGGCAGTGTGACAGTGAAGAGTCTGATTTAGATTCTGAAGAAGATGGAGGTCAGTAGTAATTTATAAAACTAGCTGAATTATGCTATCTCAAAATGACTTTATGGAAAATTACTAATTAAGAAATAATCAAGTTTTATATATAATTGTTTTTATCTTAAGTAATGAAGACATTTTGAAAACATGAAATAAAATTTCTTTTTGGGGAAAAGACTGAAAGTCTTGTGAAGAAAATGATGTGGTCCTTTGTTAGTGACCCTGAGTTAGGGTTAAGGCCAACGAAGCAGAAATGGGATAGCTTTGAATGGCCCTCGAATCTTTGTTAATATTTTTTTCCACAAAGATATTGCAGAGAATTTTTTTCTCAGAATGTCTTCTATTAACAATGTTCGTAATTCCCAGCTGCTTTCTTTCTGATGTGTTTATGTTACTAATAATACATGGTGTAATTGTTCTTGTACACTGTTGAAGCCTGCAAAATTGTGATTTTTTATTTTTTTTTTTCTTCTGGTATTTTCTTTTAATACTGTTCACTCTGATTTTGTTAGGTTACGACAGTGATGTGACAAGGGAAAATGAAATTAATTACACCATCAAAGCCTTATCAACGAACATTAGACCAATGTTTGGAATTAAGCCTCATCTGCAACAAAAGGAGCCAACCTTAGATGAAAGGTAATTGCACACTTACAGTTCTAGGCTAGGAAGCAATGTGAAAAGATGATCAGTAGTAAAGCTTAATTATATTGGAAAATATATATACACACACAAACACAAGTTTAAAGGGTATGTATAAAAAGAGTGGAAATGTTTCTTTGAAGGAAAAAATCTTAAAAATTTTCCTGAAGGACCAGGCTATATTTTCAGAGAGCAGAAAAGACTACAAATGATGTGTGTACATCTCTATGTCTGGGGAGTTCCTTGAGCTAATTGAGTTATTTACTTCGTGTTCGATAATACATCTTTTAGAAACTTAAATACAGAATGGTATCTAGTGGTGGCATTATAGGTAGCAACCTGTACAGTTGTTTCACTGAAAGATACCTCTCAATGTTTTTTGTTGGTTGGTTTGGTTTGGTTTTGTTTTGTTTTCCACCAAACTCATCTGACTAATTCAGCCGTAATTGCTTCTTGCATTGTTTTGGTCCCCAGTTGACTTCCACCTGTATTTGAAAAATTCTGTCCAGAGTGATTCTGCAATTTCCATTAATGAGTCTTGGAAAATTAAGTTGATTGCTTTGCTGTGTTAGTTGTATCGCTTGGTTCACCACCATATGCTGTAGTAGAGAAGGTGGGGAGCAGAGTAGAATAAGACCAGTAGGTAAAGTAGATGTGAAATAAGGAAAAGAATTTACAACCATTAGAACATAATGTGTTGTAGAATCTGCAGCTGAGCGTGGGACCCTGACAGTTGTTGTCTGTTGTCAGCAAACAGATGGGAACCATGTGTGTGAGGGAAAAGGAAAGTGATTCCTGACACAATACAGTGGCAATTAAGGAATGCTGGTATTAAAGAGAGGGAAGTGAGCAAAACACAACACAGTATAATTAGGTATAAGGATATAGAGAATTATCAGACTGGAAACTTCCTGCAGGTATGCAAGGAGTTCTGCTGCAATGCCCATGCCTCTTTCCACAGTTAAGCTGACAGATCTGAGAGGAACTCTCTGAGAAAAGCAACCTGATGTTTGTGAGAGTTTTAGTGTAGTCTTTGAAGTCATGATGCTGACCAAGAGACTGGATGCCTCTCTATAAAGCTGTGTCTTCCTGTCTTGCATTTAAAATGAGAAATGGTCTTTCTGTTGATTAATTAGATTTATTTGATGTGGAAATCTAAAAGAAACAATGTGCATGGTGTCAGCCTTTTGGATTTATATTTACTTTTATTAGAGAAAGTTGTGATTAAAGATTTAATATTTTCTAAATGAAATTGTAAAAATCTTCCATTTCTTTCATAGTTGTTACCTGAAGCTGAGTGCCTTGTGTTTATCAGTTTCAAATAAAATATTAAAGAAAATTCTTTTAGGTTCTGATTCAGAATGCATAAAAGTTCATGAAAGAATTCTATTCCCTACATTGTTTAAAAATTTGGGTCCCTAAACCAAATTTTTTTACAGAATGTAATAAAACCAGTATGTTAGGTTATTGTATGTATTTTAATTTCTCTCCTACTGAAGTAATATTGTGTAAGATTGGTGAATGTTTTACTAAGTCTACTTTCATAGATACTAACTTTTATTTTATTTTTACTTCCCTTTCCTTTTGCTTCCTATGAAGGCAGGGGGTAGTGAGGTAAGTTTGTTTACACAAAGGCCGGGATCAAACACATTTCAATAGCTTAAGCTGCTTGGGAAAGTAGTTATACTTTGAAATAGAAATGAAGGCTTTATCTCTTTAATGGTAAATAGTAGCTTGTTAATGGGTAAAAAAGGGCTAAGACAAAGACTAAGCCTAGTTTTCAGTCTGAGTAGACATGAGTGGATGCTAAACAGAATATTTGTGAGGAAATGATCAAATCTCATCCCCTTTTCCTTAATACTTTGGAGTGGTTAAGGAACAGCTTAACTTAAGTAGTTACAGTTGGAGAGCTTGCTCAACTTCTCATGGACTTCTCTAAGACTGTATCAGAATGTTGATGTAGAGGTCCAACATGGAATAAAAAGCAAAGGGTGCACATGGCAGAGATGGCTGAAGTGGCTGTAGGAGCAGCATCACCATATCTGCACCAGGTTTATTTGAGCTAATAAAGCTTCAGGGACAAGGGACAAGAAGAGCGTTGCTGACTTTGCTGCAGCATTTTACCAGTGCCTCTATATTTCTTAAGGATCTGAGCTGCTAGGTCCATGCAGCATTCATATGACACGCAGAGTTGCTCGCTTAGGTGCCTGCATTAGGTAATGAGGCTTTTCACATACTCCATTTAGAATTTAAGCACACTCAAAAAAATGCTTGTAGGTTTGTAGGAAACAACAAACCCTTTAGGCTGTAGGGCCTCCCTCCGACTTGCAGACTGAGCTGACAGGACACTTGGACCTACACCGGTTAAGAAGGGAGACCCCTCTCATACCTACCAGGATGCTGTTTCCACAATGAAATCATATCCCTGTGGTGACAGATGACAGAATTGTGTTAATTAGCTTATATCCCTCTGAAGACAACTTGATGTAATCAATAAAGCCACTGTCTTCATCTAAATGTTAGGACATAGCACTAGCAACCTTTATCAAATTAGTTCTGGTTTTAAGCTTTTTAATAATTGGGTGTCTGCAAAGTCAGTGTTTCTATATAAATTCTACAGAGCATTTGTAACTTGCACAGGCTTTTCTTCTGTGTTTGTTCATTTACAGGGTATTTGGGTATACTGCTGTGATGGGTTGATACTGGCTGGATGCCAGATGCCCCCCAAAGCTGGTCTAGCACTCCTCTCCTCAGCTGGACAGGGGTGAGAAAATAAAATGAAAGGCTCATGGGTCAAGATAAGGACAGGGACATCACTCACCAATTACTGTCACGGGACAAACAAACTTGACCTGGGGGAAAATTGATTTATTACCAGTGAAATCAGAGTAGGGTAATAAGAAATAAAAACTACATCTTAAAACACTTTCCCTTTATCCCTTTCTTCTAGGGCTTAACTGTACTCCTGAGTTCTCTTACCTCCTCCCCACTTAGGGGGACAGGGAATGGGAATTGTGGTCAGTTTATCACATGTTGTTTCTGCAACCTCTTCCTCCTCAGGGGGAGGACTCCTTACACTCTTCCCCGGCTCCAGCATGGGGTCTCTCCCACAGGAGACATTATTCTATGAACTTCTCCAACTTGAGTCCTTCCCACAGCCTGCTGTTCTTCATGAACTGCTCCAGTGTGTGTCCCTTCCACGGGGTGCAGCCCTTCAGGAACAGACGGCTCCAGCGTGAGCCCCTTGCAGGCTCACAAGTTCTGCCAGCAAATGTGTTCCAGCATGGGCTCCCCTCCCCAAGGGTCCACAGGTCCTGCCAGAAGCTTGCTCTACCTCAGGCTTACCATGGGGTCACAGACTTCTTTGGGAACCTCTGTGCTCTGGCATGGGGTTCTCCATGGGCTGCAGGTGATTATTATCTGCTCCACTATTAGCCTCTGTGGGCTGCAGGGGGACAGCCTGACTCACCCTAGTTTTCACTGCAGGGGAATCTCTGCTCTAGAACCTAGAACACCACCTCCCTCTCCTCTTCACTGACCTTGGTGTCTGCAGAATTGTTTCTTTCACATATTCTCACTCCTCTCTTTGGTTCCTGTTTCTTAAAAATGTTATCCCAGAGGCACTACCACCATCACTGATGGCCTTGGCCAGCAGTGGGTCTGTCCTGGAGCCAGTTGGCATTGGCTCTAGTGGCCATGGGGAAAGCTTCTAGCAGCTTCTCACAGAAGCCACCCCTGTAGCCCCCCGCTGTGAGAACCTTATCATGCAAAAGCAGTGAAACGACTAGGCTAGGGGAAGTACATCTGTCACATTCCATGTTATCCCTAGGCTTGTTACACTGACTGCCGAACAGTAGTAGAGATATATGTTTGTTGTAGTAACACTTCATTGGAATCCTTGTATTCTCAGGATCACAGGTACACACCAGAGTAGCATGTGCTTCTGAGAATGTCTCTCAAGTACTTTTGCTTTGTGTATAAAGGAGATTCCTTATCAGAAAGCATCTGAACCTTTTTTACTACTGAGTTTAACTCTATATGGGAGGAGATGGAGGTAAATGCTACCAGATAATTGAACTCTAGTGCTATGTATAAACTTTTTAAAGAACATACCAAAAATGTACTTGCTACTTAAGATTGTTGTAGCTTACAGCTGAAGTCGAATTCATAAACCCTAGCTGAGTAGTGAAATTCTCTCTATGTAGAAGGAATAGTATTTTTAGTATCCAGGGTATGAAATGAGATATAGGAGAACACTTAAGGAAGAAGCATACCTGAAATCTCAAAATCAAAAAAGAGGCTATAAAACACAGTCTGGTGGGTAGGTAACTTTTCTGTGAAGTATGGAATGTGGGATTCTCTTTTTGGTATAGCATATTTTTCTTCCAGTGACCCTTGATTCAAAATGAAAATTCTGATTATTTTAGCTCTCCAGCAGAGGAAGTGTCCTCTTCTCAGTTTTCTGGTTTTGTTCATAAATTACTTTTCTTCATTGCAGTAGCAGATGTTAAAAAAAAAAAAAATATTGTTTTCCCCTTCACAGCAGAACAGCTTTACTGGAGTGGGTGGATATTTTTGTGTCTTAATCATTTTTAAGGCTGACACACTAACTTGAGATGTGAGTTGCATCAACTCATACTTCTAGGCAGTGTTGCCTTTATTTTTTCCTACGGGACAAGCATGATTGTCCCCAGTTTTTCTGGGACTTTTTTTATCCAAGTCATTCAGTATTCAAAAGAAAATGAGAGGCAGTTATTTTTTGAAAATAAGAGATGCTAGTGCTGTAGAAGTTGATATGCTGAACAGAATATTTTGAAGCCTTAAATTTCAGACACGTTTTCTGAAATCTTATGGATGTTAGATTCAATCAGTTTAAGGTCTGCTTGCAGTGTAGTCTAAGGCCACCTTGACAGATGATATGCCATTCTCTAGTAATAAGATTACCATAACATATAATTGACATTGGCGTATTTATTTTAGCTTCTATCAGAGACACAAAACAGCATAGTCTGTGAGGCAGCACTTGCATCTATAGTTTAAATAATTTATAATTTCTGAATAACATTAAAAGGTGTTTGCTCTGTGTCTAATGTGGTTGTTTAATAGCTTTATTCAGCAGCGCAAAAAAATGCAAAGCTGTTTCTTACTCTTTCCTAAAATTTCTTTCCTCGTATGTTTTTGTGCTAAGTAAATTGCTTAGAAGAAAAATCTATCATGGTTGGTTAATTTAGGAAATACTTCTGGCTCAGCTATTCCTTGAGCTGCAAAACACTGGAGGCTGGGAGAAGAATTTGGAGAATATTGCTCCATTCTTACTCTATTTTTACACTCCCTGAAGTGTTCACTATTTGTCACTTCCAAAGGGATGATGCTGTGATTAATGTACCTTAGATAAGAATGGCTGTACCAAGAGACCTTAAAACTAAACAAGGAATTCTGGTTTAATTTTCACCATAAATTTGCCATACTAAAGATTTGCAAGCAGCTAAAACCTCTGAAAGAGTTTCTCTCATAGTCATCACTATCCTGTTTTCTTAATACATACCCTTATTGAATTCCTTAGTCTTTGAAGACTTGCATGTTATTGGCTGTAAAACCTGTTGAAGAAACATTTGAATTTTATTGGGAGAAAAGTTTTAGCTTAAAAAAAATAGTGTGTCAGTCTTGCATTGCAAAATAAAGTTGGAATTAATTAGAAGAGATTCAATAAAACAATTGGGGGAAAAATAAATCCATCTGTAAATTGTTAACACGGTTTTCTTAATTTTCTGGAAGGTTTTTGCTGACAGATGAGAGAAAAAATATTTTTGCTTCACCTATAATTAAAAAAGACTGCTAACTGGTGCCCTCCTTGCTACAGTGGAATTGCTTGGTAGCTCTTCAAAGAAAAGCAAATCAAACAAATGAAGTGAACCTGCTAGTCAGACTAATGAAAGTGCATGTGCCATTAGGAAATGATCTGTACATGCCCAGATATACTCATGGTTAATAAAGTATAGGAGTGAGTGTGCATCACACATGACTGAGAAAACCCATCCAGTGTAACAGATTTGTGAAATGGATGCCAAAATATCTTCAGTCAACATAAGATGAATTAAATAATCATGAAAAAACAGTATACAACAACAGTGCTCAGTACTGCCCCCATTTTGACTAGCTGAGGTAATTGTATTTTAGTATAACTGAATTTATAAGTGAACTTCAGCATAATACTGAGTTGACTGTTTTATCCATCAGCTCGTTTTGGGAAGGTAAACCTGCACAACCTTTCTCTGAGTAATTTAGATGATGTGTTTTCCAAATCTTTTCCAAATCCAAACACCTGACATACTTCAGAAGTAGATATTTCAGGTCTGCTTCTGCTTTCTCTCTCTGTTTACAGTAGGAACCATTCCTAAGAATTACATTCTCATGCCAACACATCTTCATAATGCCCATTTAAGTGCATAGGAGTTTTCTCTACAAATAATACAATTAAATAACCTATGAAGTTGTGAATCATCCCCTTGTTGTAAAAAGAAGTAAACAAACCAGAAAGTCAATAATAATTATTTCTAGGAATAATTCACTGTCACCTAGCTTTCAGCCAAACATGTATAAGTAATTCTTTTCTCTTTCCCACCTGCTGCTGAAAAGAGGTTCCAGGTAATGCTTTTATTTTGCTCTCTAGTCCATATTTTACTGTCATCTCCCACTTTCCTTAAAAAGCCATCTGTCATGTTGGGTGCCACACCATGCACCTGTCACTCTTCAGAATATTTCTGTATTACAGCAATCTTTAAATCTGTATATATTCATTGTAGTTCTGTTCCATGCAATAAACTAGATGTTTATTTACCTGCCAATATAAAATTAACCATGTAGTTAAACTTGCCTAGGTTTTACCAATAGTATTTTTCAATAATATTTATTAAAATACAGAGATTAGTGCTCTCCCCAGTCTCTAATGAACAGCTATCCACATCAGAAGCAGATTGTTTTACATTTGATGGGACAGTCTCACCCAGCATATCAAGGTGCCTATGTTGCTAAATTATATTTAAATATTAGATTACCTATAATCTGCATTAGTGCCCATACAACAGCACTTACTACTCACTGCTAAGTTCTCTGCAGGTACCTCAAAGTACAAGGTGCAGCTATGGTGACTCTCACAGTAAGGGAATTTTGCTTCTCTGCCAGCAGCTGTATTTTGCTGTATGAAATCATATTCAAAATAACACTTGGATTTTTTAAATGGAAATAAATGTTGTAATTTACATGGTCAGAATTTACCATGGAAGTCATAGAATTGATGGCACTTCGTATTAACCACCAATGACCCTCCCTTGTCCTGTTAATAACTTTAGAAACTCAATATCAATAATAAAACCAGGAAGTGAAATACAACATCATCAAGGCAACATGGGTAGCAGTAGCAGTAGTATTGAAACTATGTCTAAAACCGTGAAAAAATAATTTTTTTTGTTTCACAAACAACTTCAAAATGTTTGTATTCCATTTTATGGTCTCGTAACAAGAAATATTAAAATTTAAATGGCAGTTCTATTTTCCTGTTGAAAATTAAGTGCTAATAGTAAGATATGTATTTCTCCTGTGATAGATGGCTGGAACTCTCATGAACTCTCCACATGTTCAAACTGACCCCATCCATATGTGCATTCACCCCAAAATATTCATCTTCTCCTTCCCATCTTTTGAGCATGCAGATACGTGACCAGTGTGTGTTGTATTTGCCATTAGTCACTTTCCTGCCCATTAAATGGCTAATGGAAAATATCTTCAGCTTTCAGTCCTTTAAAAAAATCACTTGGAAAATGTCTTTTGGTGCCTGCAGTTAAAAGCAGGAATGTTGAAGGACATTGTAATCTCAAAACTTAATTGGGAAAAAAGTACATCCGTGCTTGTAATGTGCATTCCAGTTCCACTGCTCTGAATTGATACAGTCTTTTAGAAATGGGCAGGTACTTATATAAATTGTTTAGGTGACCTGTATGATAATATAGCTCGCTGTAAGTTATCAAGTCATGTTTTATTGACCGATGTACATTCACTTTATTTGTTTTTATGGTAATGTACAAATGTAAATGTACTTGAATACTTGGCTTAGGATGGATATCAACCTATTTTGTTATCTGTTTACCTGTATGGCCTTTAAGCATAGATTGTCTTTCCAAGCAGTTGTATGTAAGGTTTTTTTTTTACCTTTTTCAATAATAAGACTGTTGCTGGATTTTCCATGATATATCAGAAATTAAAAATAGAAAATATCTGGAAACATTGTGGAGCAAGCAGGAGGTGGATTGTTCAGTTTTGCTTAATCTTCCCCTAGCCCCATCTGTAAAGCAAGACTGACCCTCAGTGATGGAGCCTACAGCCCTTGCATGCCACCTGCCTGGTCAGCACTAGCATTGTCCCTCACTTCTACTCTAAAGCTGTCTGGATAATCTATGGTCATCAAGGTTCCTACTGCTGTTAAGCTTGGGTATAGTGGTTTGTATTTGTTATCGGGGAAAAACTTACTATGAAAGATATGGACACACTAGAACGTGTCCATAGAAGGCCACAAGGATGATTGGAGAGATGGAACACCTCTCCTATGAGGACAGACTGAGAGAGTTGGGGTTGTTCAGTCTGGAAAAGAGAAGGCTCCGGGGAGACCTTATTGTGGCCTTCCAGTATCTTAAGGGGGCTACAAGAAAGCTGGGGAGGGGCTTTTAAGGATGTCAGGTAGTGGTAGGACTAAAGGGAATGGATCAAAACTGGAGATGGTTTGATTCAGGTTGGGCATTAGGAAGAAGTTCTTCACCATGAGGGTGGTGAGACACTGGAACCGGTTGCCCAGAGAGGTGGTGGAGGCCCCATCCCTGGAATTTTTTAAGGCCAGGCTGGATGGGGCTCTGAGTGACTTGATCTAGTGGGCGGTGTCCCTGCCATTGGCGGGGGTTTGGAAATGGATG
>JANHFX010025239.1:0-15855 GCA_027560015.1 Chloroceryle amazona
GTGCTGGGGCAGCTCTGGAGTCCTCAGCACAGCAGAGACAGGGACCTGGGGGAGCAGGGCCAGAGGAGCCCCAGCAACGCTGGGAGGGCTGGAACCCCTCTGCTGGGAGAGCTGGGGGGGGTTCAGCATTTTTGTACTAACTTTTACCTGCTGGTGCTTTCTCTGGGTGAACAAGTCAGCATTTTCCATGGTGTAAAGCAGCTGCTACTTGCTGCTGAAGATGACAAGCCACATAACCTTGGGGTTACACTGATACTCATCCCTCCATGGGAGAGGCTTGTCAGCAGCCCTCTGCACAGAAACATGATTTCCCAACTGCCTCTGGTCCTGCTCAGATGCTGCTCTTCCTGATATCTGGGCTGCCTGTCCCTGCAGGAAGGCCGAGCAGCAGCCAGCAGCTGGCTCATCTCCATCTGCAGGTGGCCAGCAGATGCAGCACTCCCAAGGCCATGCTTCCTAAGACTAATTTTGGCTCGGGGTGGTATCTTGGAGAGCAAGCACACAGTGCTGGGCACATCTCTACTTGCTTTTCCTATTTTATAACCACCATACTGCTTTGGATTTAAAAAAAAAAAGGAAAACAAACCCAGAAAAGCCCACAAAACCCCAAACAACCCCACAACACGTGACTAGAAACATTTTTTGTAAAGACCAAAGGATTAGTGAATATAAAACTTCTACTCAGCAACGTGCTTAGCTCAGCTACGTGATAGCAAGTACTAAAATACCCTCCCAGCAGAAGGATCCCTCCCACACAGGCACGTAGGGCCACAGAGCTACGTTAGGAGGGAGTACAGTGGTACTTGAACTCCAAGGCAAGGTTGCAATCAGCACTGTAGAGATCTAGACCCAGAAAATCCAAGTCATTAACGGCCAGGATCTGTTGCAGAGCAGATACAGGCAGCAGATAGAAGTGCAAGGGCCCAGGAGCACTGAACGTCACCATCAGCTAGAGCAGGCTTGAGAGCTACAGGTCCTGCTCAGGAGAGGATCTGGGATCAGCCCACAAGTGGGCTCTAGCACCACAGGTTCGTTCCAGTCGGGCAGGAAAAAGCAGTGGGTTCCTGATGTGGTTTCCTCAGCCAGTTTGGACCAGTAGTAGCTGCTGACATGGAAACACGTGTGAAATCCACGTGTACGATTTCTCGCGTGGACATTGAGCAAGCTGCTTTGTACCAACAAGCCTCGAGGTCCTCGTGTGAGGAGGCACGAGGCCTTTCCAGCCTCGGGGTGCTGACAGAATAGAGTGACAGAAGCATGACTGCCGTGCAAGGGGCATGTGTTCCACAGGCCAAGGCGCCCTGGTATGGAACAAGGCAAGGTCTCCTGCTGTAACTACCACCTGCTTTCAAAGCTGGACTCTTAATGCAGCTGCAGCTCCAGAACAGCTTCTGAAAAAGGCAAAGCTCCCACTTCAGTTGTGTTTGGTTGGGTTGTTGCATTTCAAACTGCAGGTCTATTTAAAAACAGTCGTGGAGGGGAAGGAAAAAACCCAACCTACAAATTCCATCATCAGGAAAACCTGGTGGCCCAACACGGTGAGATGAACCCGTGATGGTTTTCCTTACAGAAGCTTCCAAGTACCTCACATCTGGATCTTGTAGAAGGGTCTTTTTGTTTAGCTTTTCAGGGAAGTTAAACGTTTTGCATCTCAAGGGAAGGGAAGCGCTGTTTTCTTAGAAATCAAATGAGATTTGAGTCAATCGAGCTGACATTGAAGGCACTTTGGCAGGTACACAAGGGAAGAGCTGCCGAGCAGCTGAAGAGAACTCTCACATCTAGTCCCACATGGACTGAGCCTGTTCTATACTCGACTTTTTACCTGGTGCCCCTGACAACTTGCGGTGATTTGCAGAGAATGACAAAGTCTAGGAGTCCCACAGACGCTTTGGAGCTACACACCAGGAACTGTTCCTGTGTGAAAGGCTGGCTGGACCCCCAGATTGTCACCCGACCTCTTATTAGAAATGAAAAACTCACTTAGAGGCTTTTTCCCCTGCAGAGTTGCACAAATGGTCAGTCCTACACACGCCCCCTGGTTTGCAGACCAGAGAGGAGCGTTCATTTCGGGGCAGAGCAGATCTCACAGGCATTCCTGCAGCTGCAGAAAGGTCCATCTGCAGTGGCCTTCATTTAACATCCAATGTCAGGCCAGACACTCTTAAACACCCTTTATGTGTTTAAACACACACATTAGGACGGAGAAGTTTCCACAGAACCCAATCAAATGAAGGAAGGCTCCTTGGATAAGAGAGCCAAGAGGCGAAGCGTTTGTAGCGGGCACCTGAGCACGACCTGAGCCGAGGATTCCCAAAGATAGTCCTGGAAGAGCCACCACGGACGCCTCCGGCAGCGGCTCCAGGGCGAGGGCAGAGTCGAGGCCGAGCCATTGAGGAGAAGCTTCATTCTCCTACTGACAAAGAGAGGCTTCTAACAAGAGTTTTGTCCGAGCTGCCTCTAAGGTAGGAAATCTTCCTGCAAACACACCGAGGTCTGGTGGAAAGCTCTTGTTATTTAGTGTCTAGCTGCCCCATTTAAAGGTTTCTCCGGGAGATTGCGGCTTCCATCGTAAAGCACGAGGCTTCTGTCGCCTGCGTTAATATTTTCAGAAGAAACTTCACAAACTCTCAAGCTAGAAAACCTCAGCCGAGTAACTTAATGCAGTTAACACCTGCACGTGGTAACATCAGTCAAGAGCAAGATTTTCTTTGCCCCAACAAGCCGCGTTCTATTTTAAGTCACTCAAAATTAGTACAGTTTCTAAAACCGGCGAGAGAAAGTTATAAAACCACACCAGTGAAATAACTACAAGACATTTAGAGTGCCAGGGGCTTTTCTCCCACGGAACAGATAAAACCCGGGTCAGTAAGTGAGCAAATGAAAAGGAGAAAAACCCCACGGGTGGACTTGGATCTGTTGCCAACTTTTCCCTGTGCCCATCGGTTATCTGCTCGCATTTGAAACCCGTCAGGTTTGCACTGCTGCGCGGACGTGCCATACCTGAGCTGCCACAGGTTAGTAGTGCTTTGTTAGTCGATTTGAGGTGCCCGGGAGAGTTTAGTGCATTGCTACAGGAGCCTGGCTCTGTATTCAAATTATGTGCGCTGGGTGATGCCAAGGGACTGCAATACAGGTTTTTCCATCTACTGGCTAGAAGGAAAAATACAAGAAAAAGCCATAAAGGTTATCAAATGATTGGTAAAAACAGTGAGCATAAAGAAAGGCATCAGATCAAACAAGCTCAAATGTTGTAACAGACCTACTTCAGATAAGGCACCAGCTGTAAGGGAGCGAAGCGGCGCCCGGTCCCCATCGCTCACGCTCCACCTGAACTCGTTTTGTCACTTCTCAGGAATTCCAAGGGCAAGTGCTTTAAGAAGCCACAGAGTTCTGCGAGTTCCCGTGCTGGTCCTCAGGGGTTGACTGTTCTCATAACTACCTGTCACTTCTACACCCCCCCCTTCATTCTACAGAGCCCCACGGAACTGGCAGTTCACACACGTGGTGTTTTGAATCTTTAATGATGGAATCGAAACGGTGTTAAAGCATTTGGATTAAGGGGAGAGCAAATTGATACGAGCAAATTACTTCTGAGAGGTTTATTCAGCGCACAGATGTGCTTAGGAGGCAGTGAAACGATCAAAACCATGGCAGGTAGCAGAACTGAGGCAATGACTCGGTGTGTGATGGGTGTATATCCAAGGGGCTGCTGAGTTGCCCAGCGAGCCCCACCGCCGAGAGAACAGCAGCTGGGAAAAGAATGAAGATTCACTATATACTGGATAAAATTTAGTCTTTATCCCCCTAAAATAAACCCCAAACAAACCAGCGTCACACTATTTTAGTTAAAAAGGAGTGACAAGTGCAGCCTGATAGAAAGCAAAGAGTTAATCAAATGAACCTTCATTTAGATTTTTAAGTGCAGACGGTTTATAGAAGCCAAAGAGGTTTGCTCTCCAACTACATCCAGTTATCTCAAATCAGGAATTTCAAGGCTAACCTCCAAATAAGCTTAATCACAAGCAGTGCCAAAACACTGCTGGTGCGTAAACTTTACAAAAATATAAAAGCAAAACTAAACAGTGGCCTCTCAATCTTCAAATCACTGAGGTCAAACCAAAATCAAACCCGTTGCCTTCAGCGAGGAGACAAACCCAGGTGATTCACAGCCTGGGCGGACAACAGCTCGGGCACCAAACCAAGAGACACCGGTGGGATGTTCAGCGGCTGGGCTCCGGGTGGTGCACCACAGGCTGGTGGAAATGGAACAGCCCTCTACGTTCTGTGGTGGTGTAAAGTCCTAGCAGCCCTGAAAAAGGCAACGGACCCCGGCAGGCTGACTGCGAGGGTGGGACGCGGCTGCTGAGCAGAGCCCTCCGCAGGGGTTTGCTTTCCAGCGGGTGATGCTGGGGGTTCTCCCTCAGTCGCGCACCACCGAAGCGCTTGGAGGGGATGAGAAAACGGGAAGCGAAAGCCAGGCTTCCAGGTGACACCCCTTCTTCAAGGGACAGGTTCTAATGCCTCGCTGTTGTAAGCTTTGAGCATCAGGCAGCTGGTTCACCCGGGTGATAACAGCTACGGTAGGACACAGCAAGAACAATCACTGTTAGAAACACCTCACGGCACTGGAGCTTTTCATACAGAAAAAAG
Organism: Chloroceryle amazona; assembly: GCA_027560015.1. Lineage (NCBI taxonomy): Eukaryota > Metazoa > Chordata > Aves > Coraciiformes > Cerylidae > Chloroceryle > Chloroceryle amazona. The sequence continues at coordinate 4,651 of JANHFX010025239.1, forward strand.
CTGCAGCAATAGGTTCCTGATTCTCTCCCCCACTCCTCAGGAGCTCATTCTTCCCCTCCAAAGATTTGTACCTTCAAGATGTGTAAATATTAAAAAAAAAATAATCTCAAGAGCCTGAAACCACTAAAGTATATTTTATATATTTAATACAGGTCAGTGTTTAATCTCTGAGCACATTAAACAGAAAGCAAGGTGGTCAATTTGGCACTTAATTGGAAATGCTCGTGTCTGAAAAAAATAGAGAGGGGCAAAACATCCCAGTTCGGTTTGTTGGGTCTGTTACTTGCAATCAGTTTTCTTCAGGCTGACAGAACCACCTCTTACCTTCCTCAGCTGAAGCATCCCCAACGTCAACCACACTCGGGGAGGATTTTATGCCATGTAAACAGGCACCCAGAGCACAGCACCCGAGGTGGTATCTCTGCAGCTGTTCCCCACGTCTCCTTCGCTTTGCCGCTTCTCAGTATGGGAGATAAAGGGGAAAGAAAAGCCTCCCGAAGAAGCAACGCTGCCAGTTTACGTACCTTGATCCAGTCTGGTGATCAGAGTCCTGCAGGCTGCTTCTGTCTCGGGACTGGGGTTGTCCAGCACCTGCCGGCACCATTTCAGCGGGGAGTCTGGTTTCTGATCCGCAGACTTTCTCGGGGACACATAGAGCCTTTGCAGGGGTTACAGGAGACGGGGAAAGACAGCTCATTAACTCACAGCACAGTCACTGCAGTGGCGTTTACTAAAGTACAGCAGCAAGAGGAAAGTTACCCCAACTGAAAACAGGGGGGGGGAATAAGGCTGCAACTGCACTGTGACTCTGAAATTCAGTCTACTACCACGACAGCAGAATTCCCTGGAAGATGGCAGGGCCAGGAGGTGAACTCAAGTGAGAACCGAGGGGATCTACTCACAGAAACCCAACTGTTGTGTTTGTCAGGTAACCCCCCATGGCTCCAGCTACTCCACCCCCACCGTGCTGTCGCTGTCTTCCAGCGGCAGCTCTCGAGGCACAGAAGGAGCAGCAAGAGTCTGCGCACAGATTCCAGGCACAAACCGTTCCGTTTCCAATTGTCCAGAGCGTCCCAAAGCAGGGCTGTGCTCTACCTTCCCTGGGGGTAAGTTCTGCCAAAGCCCAAGGGTTTGACGGGTCCAGCACACCCAGCATTTTGGATACACACACAGGATTAGCCTGAGGTACAGGCAGATGGAATCATCGTATAGTCTTGGATTATTTAGGACTGGTCATCTGTAAAGTAGTATTTTAACTGCTTTTCAGGAGTAGATTTCTCTTGAAAGGGGTCGAAGGGTATAGGAGCCAGACTAAGAAGCAATTCAAGTATCTCACCCCATATTCACATTTTTAAAGTCAAAAAATCCACACCCCCCCCCCAAAAAAAATCAGCCCACCCTATATTTAACTTTTTTGCTCTTTAGCAATACACTTAAACTTTAGCAAGGAAAAAAAAATACCATCAGTGTTGTGTACACCTGAAAGTTAAACAGTTGTTAATTCCTGCCTGTGACTTTGAGAAGAACACCCTCACGTAGAGGACATCGAGATCTCAATCCATCAATAGCCCGAGAGAGACGGGAACAGAGCAAGAATCACAGAATCTGCCCACGCAGACAATAAACCTCTGCATACAACACTACTTGACTTTAATCTTGGAGTTCAGCTGAGTAACCTTCAGAGGCACAGGTTGATCAATTCGCCGTGCTAGGAACGCGTGGCTACAGAGAGAGCCTCAATATTCTGCTGGAGCCATCCAAGGGATCGCAGGAGGACTGGAGGGCAGGAGCGCGAGCTCTGTGGTGAGGAACACACCAAGGCTCTGCATCTGTGCAGTTGCCAGAGGAGTCTGCCAGGTGATTCTCTTTGAGCTCCATGGAAAAGCAGAGCAGAGATTTCTGAAAGCAGAGGCTTGATCTTGTTAACAAGGCCCTAAGATTTTGCAGCTGAAATTTCAAACCACTCAGTTTATCCACCATGTAATTTCTCAGCATTAAGTGCACCAGGAAAAGAAAACTTCCAGGTCTTTGAAGCTGGGTAGATACTGAAACCCCTGATAGGCTTTGAGACTAAATGTTGGGGGATGGATAGAGAGGAACCTGAGCCATCATTTGTGGCAGCTCTCAGGTCCATCTCTCCTGTCAGCTCTGCTGCCTCCAGCACAGCTCCCACCTCGCTGCAGCAACAAAAGTCACATCGATGGGCTTCACAGTTCATCATCTGCAGGAGCAAGACAGTTGTTCCATGCACAGGCACACCATTGCTGGTTTCTTCCACCACCACCTCCCTCTCAAGCACCAGTCCTGTACTCCTACTGAACCGCTCGAGGGTGACGAGAACCCTCTCGGTCGCCAGCAAACAAACTGCAGCCACGCTCCATGATTTACGCTGCTCCCAACAGCTGTCCTCACACTGAGGTACTCGTAATATTTCACCTTCGTCGGTGCAAAATCCACTACTTGACCATAAAATGATCATGAGGATGGTTTTTTTTATTTCCAGGAATGTCTGCGTGGGCTTCAGTTGCTTCCTACTCTCTGTTCCAGCAATAACTTCTGACAGTCCTGCACCATCAAGTCTTTCTGCTCCAGTTACTCGTTCGCACACAGACATCTCACAGTTCATAAAATACTCCTTTCCCCACTTAATCATCAGCTATTTTAGCAATTATCCCATTAATTGCTGATAACCCCTCACACGTAAAAGATACAGAAACGTGTTATGGGACTCTTGGTTTTCAGCTGTCTCCTATCCATGAAAGCAACGGGGTGGCCAAGCCAACCTGGGGTATTTGAGATGCTGCACTGGTGTCAAAGTGGCCGTGTAACCTTCTACCCTGTCTCTGGGTAGGGAACAGTACAGAAACAAGCTGTGTTGATGCAGAAAGCTCTGCCAGACTCCCACGGCTTGGTAATTTGGGGCTTTCGGATCAAACATCCCTGTGTGTGCAACGGCTCTCAAAAAAAAAAGAGTAGTTCTCAGTGACCCCATCTGATGCCTTTCTGGAATCCACATCTGCTCGTGGCACCCCCAGCACCCTGCTGCCAGGAGTCCCACGCACACCAGCGCCCTGGGGGAAGAGCCACCTCTGCTCACTCGCTGCGAAGCCGCCGCTGGCTGTTTACGGGGACGGGATACAGGCAGAAGGAAATCCTTCTCTGCTGCCTCTTGAAGTGCTACTCGTGGCTTTACAGAGCCTCATTTTCCTGCCCCCGAAAATAAACCCGCTCGCTCGGGGTTTATTTTACAGTTTGGACCAAAAGAAAGCAGCAGTAAAACCAGCAAACAAAAAAGAGGCCAACAGCCTCCTTAGGGCAGGTCAAGCCGTTCTTCATGTATTTTAAGTTAAGGGAGAAAAATCCTGCTCTGGTTTAGGAAGGAGCTGTTCTACCCAGCTTCTAATCCTGTTTCTGCCCAGGACGGGGGGACCTGAAGATGGTAACACTTGTTCCACTGTTGGAACCATTTGCAGGTGGAGCAGCTCTACCTGCTCCCAGCAGGTCCCAGCCAGGCTGACACAGTTTCTAGCTGACCTAGCCTAGGCTTTCTTCTGAAAGAGGGTTTTGAGACGAGCTAAACTCCCTCTGCTCCCTTTAGGAGTCTGCTGAGTTTCATTTCTGGTCGTTTTACCCTCTAAGGCTGTTTGATTTGCAAGGTTAACTTAATCCACTGGAGAAAAGGCACTTGGGCACACCGGTCGGTACGGCTGCGACTGCCAAAGCCTTTTGGGTTTCACCAGCTCCCTTTGATCCTACAACTTGGTAGCCTGGGCAGAAAGCGTGTTCTGTTTGAAGGAGAAAGGGTTGTGCTTCCAGTAGCTACTGCTGTCAAATCACAAGTGACAATCAAGAAGTTACCAGATAGTTACAAGGCCTAAAGAAAAGCCAGAAGGCAAACATTTGGGTGCATGGTTTTGATCCCAATGCATTAAAAGCAGAACAACATCTAGAGATGCTGCTTTTCTCTTGGGGTCAGTGTCACAGGAAGATTTATAGGAGTTAATGGCCACTGTTGTTTAGTTATGATAATGCTGCTTTAAAGAAAACACCCTCAAGAATCTAGAAACTCCTCTGGCAACTTTCTCCTCTTGCACAAGTTAGTAACACATCGGGTCAGTTATAAGCCTGCGAGCGAGTCCTGCTTGAGACTTTCATGTCCTAACACACAGAATATTTTCACTAGTAAATGTACACAGCATAAAAAGAGACTTCAGGCTGTGGAAAGCTCTGTAACTATTACATTAAAAAATTAAACTGAAAGGAAAGTGAACTTTGGTTTTTAAGTCACAGGCTTGGTTTATAAGACATCTTCCCCAGCGCTCCGCACCAGGAGCTCCAGCGGTTCCAAAAGTGGCAGAAATCACATTGATTATCAAACCTTTGAGTTCTATGTATCAGTGAAAGGAGGGGGAGACCTGAGGTAACTAAATAAGTTTAGAACAAGTCAGGTTTATAAGCTACACCTCCATAAAGTGCCACGAAGGCAGTGAAATTCTCCTGTGAATCGTGTATTTCAAACTGATAATGGATTCGTTTTCCTGTCCTTCAAGTATCAGGAGATCTACACCAACATATACAAATCAGCTCTTCAGAGAGTTGATTTTCAGATTTATTGCTGTGCTTCTGCTGTCCTAATCTCAGATCTAAAGAGCAATACCATACTGACAACAATAGTTTTGTGGAAAGCAACTGCGAGATGATACTGCCCGGGTCTTGAAATGATGGGAACATAAATGAAGAAAGTGAGAAAAATCCCGTGGAAAAGACTCCACGCAAAATCATTCCGGTATCAGCCTGAGTAGAGGGTTGAGTTTTTACTCCCAAGAAACAGCAGTTGGAAGGAGAAAAGAGATGTCTGCTGCAAAACCCAGAAGAGGCACCGCTCTGCCGTGTCTCTCTAAGCCTGACCCTGCTGCACAAATACCCCAGGTCCAGTCACTGAGCCACAGCAGCTCTGAACATCTCAACACGGCACAGCCAGCGGAGATTCCCGTGTCCAGCCCTCGTTCCGCAGAGAGAGCCCGAGCCAACACGGGAGACACGGATTCCTTCTCCTCCTCACGCCACAAAACCACCTGGACCACGGCAGGCTGAGCTGACCTGAACATTCACCGGCCTACTGGACTGGAAAAGGAACCCAGCTATTTGAAAGAAACACAAAGAGAAGGTTCTGTTATGGGGGTTTGCTTGATTGCTGTGGTGTGCTTGGGGGTTTTTTAAAGAACAAAAAGCAGAAGATAGGCAAAAGCTTCTCTGACACCCTGCGTTAAACTGCTGGCAGTTTTGCTGCTGGGATCAGGATCTGAAGCCCCAGCAGCAGGAATCCTGGGGTGACACGGACAAGGGCCTCCTTCCTTCCTTCCTTTCTTTCCTTCCATCCAGGAGAAAACCTAAAGCTGTTCAAGGTGTGGCACGGACAGACTTTGGTCCTCATTCCATCAGAGGAGACTGAGTAAAAATAGTCTAATCCAGTAAAAAGGAGGAAGAGTATTGAAGAAGTTTAAGGCTTGTGCTATTTCTTTCTCTCTCATTAATCAGAGCAATTTATAGTTCAGAGGGGGCTGGAATTTGAATCACTTCATCCTAATTCCAACTGAAAATTCTCTCTCCCAAGTCTCACCAGGAAAAAAAATAACTGACAATTGGCAAAGCACCAAACGAGCGGCACGGGAACGCGCAACAAAACGCCGAACACAAATCGCTGCTTGAAGAACAATAAAGGCACAGAAAACCACAGCGTAAGAACTCCCGTGCACACGAAGAATGACAAACACTAAGGAAGACAAACAAGGGCACACGATTTTGTTTGTTCCCTTCAGTAACAGAGCTTGGGGGTTGGCCCGTGCTGGAGAGCAGCCTAAGGGAGCAAACTGGTAACCAGGAGAGGCGACAGCCCTGCGGTCCAAGCCGAGCATCGTGCTGAACCCCGCGGCCCGGAAAGGCACCTTTCTCTTGACTGGGTCTCGAGGGTATTTACAATTTTGAGTAGCTATCTGAGAAAGCCACCTCAGCGAGCGAGTCAGGGGGCAGGCACCAAAGGAAGGCAGAGTTACAGGCGCGGCAGCTCCTCACGTTTCGCGGGAGTTCGCTCCTTGCGAGGCTGTTTTGAGAAACAAAACCTCGGACCCGGCGAATCTCTCTGGAGCCAAGGGCAGCCCCGTGGAAACTTTGATCCAAATAAAAGCAGTAATTGCAAAACAGTGCAGAAACTGAGACTCTTCTGCACCTGCAGAGAACGGTAACGAATCTCCTGCCCTCCTCGGGCAGTTGTTCTGGGTGTTACCACCGCAGCAAAAATAGCACAGGTCCTCGGGGTGGATTTTACTGGGGGTGTCCACCCCACTGTGAGGTCACGGGGTGTGAGCACAATACAACAGAAATTACGCTAAAGTTTGGAGCTGCTCCTGAAACTAGAAGGATGTGAAGATACAGGCACTAAAGCCTCCCTTGCTGAAAGCTCCCCCCAGCCCCATTTTAAACACTTTTGTACTTTAAAGGAATACAAAATGAGTTCTCGGTGTTCTTTTAAGGTAGAAATCATCTCCTCCTCTCCTGGAGGACAATAAAGAAGAGGGCAGCAGCAAACATAAAAGGCCAGGCTGTTACAATTTTATCTATTCAGCAATGACAGGAAAAAAAAAAAACCAAACAACAAAGGCACCAGGAACTTCCCAGAAACTGCCAAAAATCCCAAGTACCAAAGCAGACAGGACGTGTTCCAATCTTAGCTACAGATTTTTTTTCCCATTCTGTAAAATTAACAAAAGGGCTGCAACTGTAACAACCTCCTAAGTTAATTGCTTTGACTAATACACCGCTCAACACATTTGGATATCGCCTCCATCCAGGCAGCACAAAATTCCCCCCAGTCAGCAAAGTCACCTTATTAAGGTTGATCCTAAATCCAAATAGCATTAAGGGGGTTCTGTGGGGGGGGGTTTGCTTTGGTTTCTTTTAAAGGCTCTCCCCTCCATCCCTGTTTTCTGCTACTGCCGATAGGAAGGCAGGAATATCTGCGGGGACGGCACGGGAGACGGGTGCACAAGAGAGCTGTAACATCACCGTTCTCTGAGATCCTGGAGACACCTCCTTTTAATCTGTCACCCAATTTGACAAGAAAACAGACAGCAAAGCCATGAGGACCCTGCCAGGCCTAGCGAGACAGGTACCTGGTAAAGAACGACCTCATCAGCCACCAAGCCAGGGAAAGGGAGGCTCTGGGTGCAGAATCTCTCCCGATGCCACTCGGGGCTCGGGGGGATCTCAGACTCCCTCTGCTTTCCTTGCCAAGTCCAGATAGTTTGAAGAATCACATCACAGGGTATATAAACATGAAGATAGAACTAGCTGGGGTTGGCAACGTGGAAATAATGAAGCCTGTCTTCCCAGTGCAACTTGCCAAATCCACTCCTTTATTTACACTCTTGGGGGTTTTTTAAGCTCCAAATGCTGTTTAGGTTCCAGTGATCAAGTTAGAACCAGTATTGGAGTTTTAAAAGAATAAAAGGGTTTGCAAAGGAAAAAAACCCAACACGCTTTTCATATCACCCTGAACTTAGACTGGAGCTGACATCATTAAGTTACTGAGCTCCATTCCACTAATAAAAATTTACCTTCACCTCAAAGCCTTCAATTCAGAACTCCAGGTGAAAGTCTCACGTCCGAGCTACGGCGTGAGCTGGAACGAGCCTTGAACTTGAACTGGCTGTGGAAGGGTGAGGGGAATTAATCTGCTGAGTTATAAACCAGGTTCTAACCGAGGTGGCTGGTGAAGCAGAGCGTGTGTGTGTCCCGGTAAGGTCAGCTAGGGATGACATCACTGGTCTGTTTCAGTTCATGTCTCTAAACAAAAGGAACAAGTTAACTGCAAAGAAGCAGCCCTGGGGAAGTGGAAGTGGTTTCTCTTCCTACCTACCAGCGAAAGCCACAAATTCCAGAGGATCTAAGGTCTTGCTACAGCAGCGGCAGGAGGAGAGGGGGCAAGAGGAGTCTCAGAATTGAACTGATCTGTAAAATAAGGCGATGCTCTGGCACACCAACGGATGATACAGGCTGGAACGAGATGATCTTTAAGGTCCCTTCCAACCCAACCCATCCTGGGACTCTGCAAGATCTCCATTCTTGCTGCTAAGACTGAAAGCACTGGGTGGAAGTTGCTTTATACCCTGAAAAATTCCCGCCCAGAATCATCCACAGAAACCCACAAGCTCCACGTATCGGCGAAACTCTGAGATACCTACCAGCTGTCGTCGTCTTCGTGGCAATTTTCCAGTTCTAACACCTTCACTTCATCCAGATCTGCATTATCCAAAAGATTTTCCAGCTCTCCGCTTTTTTCACCGGGCTTTGGTTCGTTTCTTTTAACCGAGGGATCGACGCCTGCAATGACCAAGCTGCCCACCAGCCGCGGGCCGTTCCACGTATCCACGCACGAGGAACCCCTGAGGCTCTCATCCTCCTGGCACAGGCGGGGAGACAGCTCCGCGGGGGCGGCGGTGCGGCTGTACTGCATCTGGGCATCGATGCCTTTTATTAAGCAGTTGTTCTCTCCTTCCTCCTTTCTTATTTTACTTAACTGGTGCTGCAGATCTGCCATTATTCGCTTCTCCGTGAGGGCGTTGATGCTGTTGTTGATTTCCAGCCCGTTCAGAGCGGAGTCCCCGTTACCCACGCCGGGACGGATCTCGCTCGGCACGTTTGTCCCAAGCACGCTCCTGCCGCTCTTGGTCCTCGGGTGCTGATTCTCCATCTCCAGCCTCCTCACCAGCTCCCGCAGCTTCTGCACCTCCTCCAACTCCGGGCCAACCTCGCCGGCCGTCGGCTCCGTGTCAGGGCCCATGGCAGAGTTCTCCGTGGAGTCTCGTCCTAAGTCAGGCTCCAGAGCATGATCCTGCTGGATGATCGGGGCGCTTCCAGGCACCACCATCATCCAGGACGCCCAGGTTCACTGCAACACATGGAAAACGGGTAAAAGCTCCACAGAGCTGCACGATATTTCACACGAACTGGAATTAAACCCCAAAAATACGGAGTTTTATAAGCGTAGAATTAATTATAATGGGGTACAAGGTGGCTGAATTTAATCCAAACCTATTAAAACCGAACAACCGAAACGAGTGTGAAACATTTCAACAGATCCCTCGTTTTAAACGGCCACGACGAGCAACTGTTATGCCACAAATTAGGCTGAACCAGAGGAAGCTGATTTAACCACTCACAATAGTTTAGTTTCCATCTATTTACAAACAAAATCCATGAGAAAAACCCCGATCGAGCAGAGTCAGGAAACATAATTAGCAAGGTGCTGACGTCAGACAACGCCAGCGTTAAGAAAATGGTCAAAACATCCTTTGTTCCTTACCAGGTTTATCCTGGAAAAGCTGGAAATAAGTTGGAAACGCTTCGGAATCGACTCAGACCAAAGCCTAACGACAACGACTAACGGCGGGGACTGGGGTACGTGAAAATAAGCAGAACTAATGCCTTCGCTGGCAGATTTTCCTGTTACAGCTGAGAGGGGGGAGCTCTTGTGGTGCAAACACAGTGAGAAGCTGATAAAAATAAAAATAGAGAAATAGATGACACCATAGGCTTCACAAAATGAAGCCACATCTCGGCTTTTCCCACCTGAAGCGCTGCTACTCCCCCCGTGGTTACGCTGGCCAAGGGAGGGTGGGCAGAGCTTTAAGATGCTCAGGTCCTTGGGCTTCCCCAAAGCTATTTTGGGGCTTTGAGCACCGTTTTGCAACACTCACGGAGCAAGAAGCAAAACGCTGGTTTGTGGTTTGCAGGAGTTTCCAGTTTCAGGATGCGCACTCATTCCTGAACCGACTCCGCACTGAAAAGCCCCTAGTAGGAGATTAATGTTCCACAGAGCAAGGAAAACGGTTTAAAAAAATAATTCTACACCTTTCTGTTTTGCAGGAGGGCGGCAGACAGACGGATGGACAGGAGGAGTCAAGTTGACCCGGCCGATTCAAAGTTGAAAAGATCTGATGGGCGCAGCAGAACTAAATTTGAGCCCCGGGTTTTTGCAGCTGCTGGTTTTCTTCCCCCCTCCCTTCGCTGTCTGAACATTTCTCCTGGTTTTAAGGCCTGGCTGCCAGCAGGTTGAGGAAAACAAGAATTGCCACACAAGGTTAAAGACACAGCCACCCTCCTGCACACCCCCGAGCATCGCCCGAGCACCTCCTTACTTGTGACACCAGCAGCTCAGCTCGTGTCCTAAAAAAAAAGCAGTTTTCTTTTGGGGTTGTTTGGGATTTTTTGTGGGTTTTCTTTTTGTTATTTCACAGGTTTTGGTTTTACTTTGGTCCTCTACGCGCAAGATAAAAATTCTGAGTTAATAACGAACAAACCCAGCACTTGGGAAGAGCTGTAAGTGCAGCGAGCCGACTGCAGCTCGCTCGAGCACTGCCGAAGTCATTTCGACTCAAGGAAAAGCGATTTAATTTGTAGTTACCCAGCAATCCAATTCCTCCCCGTACGCCCGCTGCGAAAACCTCCTCGCGCGCGCTCTCGCTCCCCCGAAACCTCTCGCCGAGGAAGGGAACGATCGTGATTTCCAGAGACGGTTCAAAGCTGCTGCTCGGTAGCTGGCTGGGGATGCTGAGAGTTCTACCGGCAGAGCCAAGCACCACGGCCCAAGGGAGGGGGGGGGAAGCGAGGAGATCTGTCACCCGAAAAATCAGCTCCCCCGAGGAGCTGCTAAAGCTGCATTTTCATTCACGGGGAAGGGGGGGTGAACAGATGCAAACCGTTTATCCTTTTCCCACCATCACTAAGTCTTAAAAAGCCACCCAAATGAAACAGTGAGGATCCGGGGGAGGGGGAAGGGGGAAGAATTTCGTTGTATGGGACGAAAAAAGATAAATAAAAAGACGAAGGAGAGGTGAAGAAAAGCGAAGGGAGCTCCTTTTCAAGCCGCCGCTGTGGCAGAGACAATAATTTGGACTTTTTCAAAAAGACATCCGGGTTTTTAAGGGCACGTTCACGGGCTCTCCTCGCCTCGCCTCGGGAGATGCGGGCAGCGGGGCCAACAGACGCCTCCGGGGTGTCCCCTGCCCCCCGCCCAAGGCCGGGGCTCCCCCGGCCCTTCCCGGCCCTCGCCGTTCTTCACCGGCCCGCGCCCACCCAGGCCTGCTCTGCCGCGGCCTGCCGGTCTCCGCCGGGCTTTGCCGAGGTCTGCCGGGCTTTGCCGGGCTT
>JANHFX010025241.1:0-29215 GCA_027560015.1 Chloroceryle amazona
ATGCGGTAATTTTTAATGTATGTTTTCCTGAGAAATATTTTTGTTAGCCAAACAAAGAATCCCGTCATGGTTTCGCAGAGCGGGTTGGCCTTGTTCTAATTAACTGCATCTAAAGCCACACCATGTAACCTCATGCTAAACAAAACAATGAGCAGCCTATAAATATAAAAAAAGAGGTCCTGCTAAATTTCACATGTTCAGCTTTAAACTTACAGATTTCCATGGGAGTAGGAGGTCACTTCACTAACTATATTTATCTCTTTAAAATTAACAGAAAGGAAAAAATAGGCCCTTTTGCCCTCGAACTGGAACATAAGGTCAGGCTGACAAGTGGTGCTGGCAGTGCTGGGGGAGCCTGGCCATGTCTGAGGCTCCTTGCAGCTCAAGTCATCACCATCGACATGCTGGCATCGCCCTGAGCTCCCAAACTCTGTGTCCAGTGGGATGGAAAACAATATTCCTCTCATGTCCTGAGTCATCACCCTGCTGCAAAGTCTTCATGAGATTGGAAAAAAATAAATAAATTAAATAACTGAAAATAGTGTGCTCAGTCTTTCCTGTCAGTTCCTGGCATGTAAATGCTAAAAACATCAGAAGATAAAACTTGCCATTTGTTTCCAGAAGCCCTGGGGTATGAAGATGTGAAATCTGGGAGTGACTCAGAGCCTCTCCTAGAAAATGGCTCTTGTCACATGTCCAAATATTCCACTGATCCGAGGAGCTGCTATTGATAAAGGGCTGGACCATCACTTCAGCTCTTTACCTGAAGCAGGATCCGTTCTGATCTCTCTTTGCAGGCGTGATTGCTACAGACTCACAGAAAGGTTTGGGTTGGAAGGGACCTTTCAAGGTCATCTAGTCCAACAGTCCTACACCAAGCAGGAAAATCTTCAGCTAGAGCAGGTTGATCAGAGCCTTGTTCAACCTGACCAACCTGATTAGCCACGATGGGATCCAGCTTTGTGCCGAAGGGAGAATAGACATTCACACTCTTTTAGTGTTCCTGTTCTCCTTGGCTCTCCTTTTGGCCCTGCTTGGCTCTAGCCAGGCTGAGGCTGGAGCAGCTCTGTAGGGAAACTGGCACGAAGCCTACTGAAACAAAGGGATGATGAGCTGACGTTACTGTGAGCTGGAGGACAAGGAGTGGCTCAGATGCTACCCCACACCAATGCTCCACAAAAAGGCTATTTTTGTCTCTCTAATTGGACACATTTGGACACTGAAGTGACCCAAATGCTACAGCAACTAGAGAGACAAGGAACTACTGGAGAGAGTCCAATGGAGGCTACAAAGATGCTGAGGGGGGCTGCAACATCTCTGTGACAAGGAAAAGCTGAGAGCCCTGGGGCTGTTTAACTGGAGAAGATTGACAGGGGATCTGATCAATGCTGATCAATAGCTAAAGAGCGGGGGTCAAGAGGATGGGGCCAGACTCTTGTCAGTAGTGCCCAGTGACAGGACAAAGGGTAAAGGCCACGAACTGGAACCCAGGAGGAAAAAATTCTTTGCTGCAAGGGTGGCAGAGACTGGCCCAGATAGGTTGTGGAGTCTCCTTCTCTGGAGAGATTCCAAAGCCACCTGGACAATGTGATCCTGGGCACCCTGCTCTGGGTGACCCTGTTGGAGCAGGAGGGTTGGATGAGATGGTCCCCAGAGGTGCCTTCTAACCCCCACCATGCTGTGATTCTGTGATTCTGTATATGACAATGAAATTAGTAGAAAGCAGATCCTGGTTTGATAAACCTGATTTTGGTGTTATAATCCTTCTCTGCCTGTAAATCTTTACTGACCACAAACCATGTTGCACACCCAAAGCCACAGATGAGAGTCACTGGGAAAACAATCAAGGGAAAGAGCTATCAATGACATTGATTGAGGGGTCTTTGACACCAGTTACAAATGCAAGCAAAAGCAAAACTGGAAAGCAACAACGTTGACATCCCTGATCAGAACCAGGGAGCACCAGGGACTCTGAACACAATACTCACACCCCTTGCAAGCAAGCTGCGTGGTGGGATTTTGAGAAGCAACCCTGGTTAGTCTGCCGTCCTGGCCACAGGAGCATCCTGCTCCTGCATGTACTTGTGACTTGTGGTCTTCTCACCTGGCTGAGATCATCAGAATCACTGCAAGGGGGAAGCTGAGAATACTGAGGATGATCCATCCACCTTCTTCTCTCAGACTCTGCTGACCAGCTGCAAGCCATCACCTGTAGGTTTAGTTTCCAGTTTTTATCTAGCAAATAAAAGAGACTGTATTATCTAACAAAAAAGAAACATCAACTATATTCTTTGATCAACTCCAGACTAACTCCCCCTGCACCATTTCAATTACTAGATACAATTCAGCTCAGATCTGTCTCAAGGACTAGGAAACTTGAAGGCATTTTTTTTTTTCCTCTCATGAAGAAATGCTTTGCCATGCTGGGCAGACGTACAATGTAACTGCAGTGCCTCAGGCACCCAGAGATCAAGTGGAAAAACCCCAAGGAGTACATACCCATGTTGTGATGAGCTTCATCAGTCTGTAAATAGCAGTGATGGCTCTGAAGCCCCCAGAGGAACAGGAAAAATATATCCTCCTTCCCCTGAGTATCACTGGGCTAAACCACAGCAGCCAAAGGGCCTGCTGTGGGCCAAGGCTCCCTTATGGGGCTGCAGACGAGGCTGTTGTGTTTGAGGCTGCTCACTGGCATTTGGAAGGAATTTATTCTGCCAGTGGAAACTTTTGTGGCCAAAGCAGTTAGAGAGGGAAAAGCCAGTTAAACTTGTGCCTTTCTCTATGGAGGGTTAACTTAGACACATGACTTAGATGCATAATTTAGAAAACCAAGATAAAAATCAAGCCAGCTGCTTCCCCCAGAGCTTCTTTATGATTACTGCTTACCAGGACAGCTGCATGGACTAAGTGCCATGTTTGGACCACAGACTTTTCTGGCTAAGCCATGAAACCCACCAAGTGTAATTTTTGACCATGTAATTTGCCCTTCCCTGAACAGATTCAAAAACTAGTGAAGCAGGAGAGAATAGGATGTGAATTGTGAAGCATCTGTGTGCACTTTAGTGACTACTAATGGTATTATGGTATGATGGGAGCTTGGACAAGGTCTCATTGTACCATAATAATTTGTCAAGGTTTTTTTGATGAGCAAGTATCAGCAGATGATAAAGTTGAAAGTCTCAACATACTAGAGGAGCTATGTTTGTGTACGGACAATGAAAATTAATTTACCACTACTTTGGCTTCAGTCTCAACTAAACCAAAATGAATGCCATGGTCTCATCTTAACCTAGGCCAGCTTCTAGTTGACAGCTTTGAATAACTCAGGAGAAGGCCTCTCTCCGGCCAATCACTGCTGCTCCTTCTTCATCCTGTTAAGAATAAACCCTATCAGTTAACACTATGTGTAGCTCTAATAAATTAATTGCTGCAGCTAAAAATCTCTCCTACTGAGTGAGGTTTTGCTAACATGAACAATTACAGAAAGATGTGCATTCAGGCAGATGCAAATTAGTAGTACGACACTCTTGTGCTCCATCCTGCTCCTTGAGTACCTATTCTGAGAAAGAAGTTGCCTTCCAAACAGAGTTGCTGGAGCATCCTGGGATGTACTGCAATATCTTCAGTGACATTTTGTACTGGGGTCTGATGATCAGTAGCCAGGTTTTCCATCCATTTCCACTGTGGTCTCTCATACTGTCCCAGGTTTTGATAAGACAATGATGAAACCACAGCATTTTGTAAACTTCTGTAGACACCAAGAAATCAATCTCCTCGGGGTTCTGGGCACAGTTATTAACTTGTTCTGTTTCTAATGTTAAAAAATATTGTTGTGACTTCACTGCCCCAGGCAGGCATTGTGGAAAAAATGGCGACCAGCCCTAATCCCATGTCACAATGGATTAAATAGGCAAATGACCTGGAGGTTCAAGGTAGGAGCAGAAGGCTGTGATGCACAAGCTCTTGTTGTTTTCCATTTGCACCCTTTGAACAGAAGTCATGCCTTTCATTCCTGAAGACCAAGTCCCTTCCTTGTCCACATATCCCTGGGCATATCTCCATCCATTCCCTCTGTCCTTTCACAGAGAGCAACTCTCCCTCCCGGGTTGTCCTTCCCAAACACCCTCCACTTGAGTGAGCTATCCCACTGCACCCACATCATTCATTCCCTAAAATTTATACAGATCTCCCATTCTTTCTGTTGTTTCAGCAAGCAGCTGTGAGGGCCAACACTGAAGTGTCCTATCCACATCCTCCAAGAGACAACCAGCTATTCTGCAAGTGCATGGGCTGTGAGCAGCACATGGAAGGATTGTTGATGATTCAGGTAGGTTTTGATGAGCACAAGGTGGGACTTCAGAGTACAGTGGGGAGCTTGATTTCCTTCTAAATAATCCTGAACCATTACATAGATGTTAAACCAGTGCTCTTAGATCTGCAAATCCAAGCACTTCAGAAGTGACAGCATTAAACTTACATAACCAAATTAAATCAGTTCTCTCAGCTGTTGACCACTATCTCACACACATTTTTTTCCTGAGCAGACAGACCTCAGGAATGTCTGGTTAATGTGTGGTTTGACATGACACTGGCTTCAGCTGCAGAAGTGGGTAACGGTCCCAAATCCTGATATCACCAGCTAGTCAAGGACTTCTTCTGTACCACAGTTTCTTGTCTCCAGGTGGTGCTAAGTCGACTCTTCCTGGAGCCAGGCTGTCTGCTCAGCCATGGACATGGTTTAAAATTTAATCTCTTTGCCCTTGCATGCATCATTTTGTGTGGTGCACGGGATGGATGTGCTCTGGGGGTAAGAAGGTCTGTGTGAGGATAGAAACTTTGTCCTGTGGGACACCTTCCTCTTTGCTGTAGAGAAAGAGCCCACTGGAAGGCAAGGAGGGGACCTTCCAGGTGATGGAAAGTCCACAGCTGTCACTACTGCCACTATTACTTGGGTTTCTCTGGAGAGCCAGAGCCTAAGCAGATGGATAGTAGTGGAGTCACTGTCCCTGGAGGTATTCAAAAGATGTGTAGACGTGGTGTTGAGGGATATGGTTTAGTGGTGCCTTGTCAGTGCTGAGTTAATGGTTGGACTTGATGATCTTAAAGGACTCTTCCAACCAGAATGATTCTATGATCCTATAATTCAAAATGAAGAAAGCTGTGGATTTAACTTTAGGGGCTTTAGTTCCCCATCCACAGGATGGTCAGTGCCAGTACCCAGCTTGGCAGGGGTGGTGAAGGATTAATGCTGGGAGCAGCACAAATCAGCACAGAGCCATGCCACTCACCAGCATGTGCAGCAATGAATAGCTTCATCTCCCATCAGCCTTTAAATCCTGTACTGAAAACAGAGAAATGGGATCAGTCACCAATATAAGGCAGAAGCTGGCAATTGGGTTGACTTGGCATTAAGTGCTCCTCTAAAGATTGAAGCAAAGGTTTTCTTCAAAATCTGGGGGAACTTGCAAGGTAGCTGGCACTGACATAAAGTTTTGCCATTCCATGCCTTGTCTAACTTTTGTGTAGGTGACTTTTTTTAAGCTACTAATGAAAATAAGTCAAACAGCCTGTGGCTCACTTGCGGTGAGTCCTCTTCATTTAGTGACCAGTTAGTACCAGACTCGATGAAACAAGCAGCCAGCATGTGTCATTCCCAGACACTTCACCCCCACAGAGATCTCCTGCCACTGCTGCCAATACCTTGTTTGCAGGGAGATCAATGGCCTAGCAGTTCACCTTTGGTCTCCATGGGAAAGTCATCGCAGGAGGAAGTGCAGAGAATTCTGCTTTTGTCAGGCAGGCTCTGGCAGCTTGTCAAACTGGCAGCTTCCAAGTGCAGGTGAGAAGTCTCTTAGCCCAGTTTCCTGTGGAAACGAGACTGTTACCATCAGACCGTGATCAGCTTTAACCCAAGCCAGCTAGTAAGATGCAGTAAAGGTCCTAAAAAAAAAGTCCTCTAAATTTCATAAAAATAAGCACAGAGAGAAAAAGTGATGTTATTGATGCTGCCACTGAGGAAAAGGCAGGGAGAACTTTCCTCCTAGATACTGCCTTCAGCAGATGCTGCTGGCCATGGATGTACTCACCACTTAATCCCCAGGAACAAAGCTCCAGGGAACAGCTTGTGCTGTATACTGGCTGGGTGACATGAAAGAAAGAGAGATGCTGTTGCTGTGGTGGCCACAGGTGACATGAAAGGAACGGGTGAAAGGAAAGATCCAGGAGATGAGGTGAGCTGAAGTTGTTTTGTGAAGAGCTTACCTCTGGAGGCCCTGCTTTGTCAGAGGTTTGCTGGATTACAAGCTATGACAGAGGTTAGTAATGTAAGACAGCCTGCAGGCAGCCTGCAGGAAAACAGGCTTCATGAAACAGGCTTCAAGGATTATTTTTTTTTGGTTGTTATTTTGATTGGAATTCATAATAGTCCTTTTAATTTTAAGCTGTTTGGTTTTGCTTCCTTTTCAGGAGAGGATTAGAAAACCTAAAATCTCTGGTTTAAGTGATATAATTTTGGTCTCTCTGGTTATTAGCCAGAAGTAAAAAAATATGCTTAGAGATCTCTTGCCCACCTCACACAGAGTGTTGGGACTATCCTGGGGCCAGAGAATGAGCCCACTGACACTGAGGGTCAAGCTAGATCCCCACAGTGCTTTAGTTCCCACACTGACACTTAAAATCATCCTGTACAAAGCCATCAAAAAACAGCTACAGAAATCCAGGTAGAAAATTCATTTCAGGCACAATAACTGATTTTTTTATTTTCCCCTATCCAACATATTCCAAAGAAAAAAAACCCCTTCCTAGTATAGCCTATACTTGAAGAAGCATTTTTTTTTCTCAGGAAGGACATGTTAGGGCTCCGCTTTGTCACAAATTTCTACATAATGAACATTGCTTGCAGGCTCATTCAGAGGTGGAATGGAAACCTTTGGACAGTGATAGCAAATACAACCTCACTGAAGCTTCAGAGATAGTACCGTTCTTCCCATACCCCTGTCACAAACTCAGCTGCAACTGATGGTTCTGGTGCATTGGATTCAGTAACGATCTGGTCCATTTATGACTTTGCCATGACCACAGTGAAGGGAAGGATGATATCTTAGAATCATAGAATGGGTTGGGTTGGAAGGGACCTTAAAGATCATCTAGTTCCAACCCCCATGCCATGGGCAGGGACACCTCCCACTATACCAGGTTGCTCAAAGTCCCATACAAACTGGTCTTGAACACATCCAGTGATGGAACATCCTCGGGCAACCTGTGCCAGTGTCTCACCACCCTCACATTGAAGAATTTCTTCCTAATTTCTAACCTAAATCTCCCCTGTTCCAATTCGAAGCCATTGCCCCCCATACTGTCATTACAAGCCCTTGTAAAACGTACCTCCGTAGCTTTCCCATATCCTGGGTCTGGCTACCAGTATTCTTTCATGGATGAAGGCCACCTTATCATTGAGGTGGTGTGACCTGTGTGCTGTTTTCTGCCTTAAGAGAAGAAAACAGAGACTTTCACAGCTTTCCCTTCTTGCTCCAGCACACTCAGAAACAAGAGTTGGCATCCAGGAGACCTCAAGCTGTATTTTCTCCTACCCTGAACTTTCTCAACAGTGCTGAAGCTAATGGGCTGGAGCAGGTAGGACTGATGTGGCAGATACAATCTTTATAATGGAGAAGGCGCTTCAGAAGCAGTACATTAATTTGACTAAATTTAAAGCTAGCAGTTAGAAAACAGCCTCAAAGCTTTTTACTTTCAGCTGAGCATGTTTTGCACTGTAAATGGCAGAGAGGCCAGGGAGTGGAAGAGCCCATGCTTGTTAATTACAGTAGGGCAGCATCTAAGTAACAGGCTCTCATGCAGAAAAATGGAGTTTAACTTAGCTCCTGCAGTGCTTTTTGTGTGATGGATTAGTGTTTTTGCAGAGAAAAGGGACAGAAAGCTGGGTGAGTTGTTCATGGGTCTTCCTGCTTCAGCAGAAATACATCTCACATTCAGCTGCACTTGGAAAACCAAGGCAAGAGCCTGGACTTGGCAAACCAAGTTGTATTTAGCCTGTAGCTAGAAATGTTTATAATTTGTTCCTGAAGGCAGCCCTGAGTATGTCATCGCACTGGAAAGTGTTCAGCTGGTATCAGCTGAAGTATGGGAGGTGGGCAATTATCTCTCAAGGAGCCTGTGTATTCAGGTTTCTCTATTATTAAAATACCTGCCATTTGCTGCAGTCTGGCCCATGTGAAAGGCTGAGCTGCTTTGTGATTTATTTTTACAACTCCTTGGGGTCAAATAATCTCTGCGAAGGAGGATTTAATGAGAAGGACCAACCCATCCTGCTCCTCTTGCTATCTGAACCAGCATCTTCTCAGAAGACAAATGACTTGTCAGGCCAATTTTGTGTAATCAGTATTTCCATGAGATTTCCATTGCAACCCCTGGGGATTTCAAAGGCATTTTGTGTTGCATGATTTGCACTGGCACTTGTACGCTGACTAGCAAGCCCTGTCCCATATGTAATGGCATCCCCTAAAGACACTGGTACAACCAAGTCATCAGCCACCCTTCTTCACTTCAGGAACTTGTGCCAGGTGCAGAGAGCAGAAACATTTCTCTTGAGCAGAACAGGACTAACACAGCAAAATCACCAGGGAAATTTTTACCTGTAGCTGGGTTTGTAGTAGCTCCTCAGGATCCCAGCAAGAAAACTCACTCTGAAGACCTGATCATCTAAAAGCTTGGGAGGACTGGGAAGCATGCGGGTAGAGTTAGCCAGTCTTCTTTGGCACACTAAGCTGTGATTTGAGGGCTTTTGAGCTCTAGTTACAGCCAAGCATTTTGTAGGCATCATAGAACAGGGATGGGGAGAAAGGGATTGTAATTCCAGCAGATCTGTGAACTTCTCCAGCCAACTACAGCTAGAAGCATCTTTAATTCAAACCTCTGAGCTTTTTGAGGTACTCCTCCTTCTTCTATGAAGAGATTGAAATGTTTGTACTAAAAATAGGGGCCAGAGTGGGATGCAAACCGGCATCTAAGCACCTTCCAGGACACCTGCTTTTGAATCTCAGATTTAAATCTCAGAACCTTCTTTAGTTAACAGCATAATGTCCAGCACACACCTCAAAACAACTTGGCCCAGGCTCTGTCTTTCTTTTGCCTCAGTGAGCTGCATTTTTCTGCAACTTTAATTGATGCCATCATATTGTGATGGCAGCTTTCCATTTCAAAGAGTTAATTTTTCATTATGAAATCAATCCCTTTAGCAATGTGCTCTTTGCCATTACTGCAGATAGCAATGATCAGAATATTTAAAATATTAGACTGCAGCTCTTCTTTAATGGCCAAAAAAAATATAAACCTGGAATATCAGAAGGTAATGACAAGGTGGTTGGATGTTACAGCCTTTTCCTGTCAGGCAGAGTTCATCTTCCTGACCAGGATTTTGTTGATATTAGGCAGAGAAATGGCAGTTTTATTTTAAAATTTGAAGGACTTGTGGTCTTAAAAGCCAGAAAGCTGCTTCTAACTTCAGCTACCCTAAGAAAAGGTATTGCTTCTACCCACTGCCCAGCCAAGCTGACAGTTCTGAGAAGTGACCTAGGCCATGATCACATGGCAGCAGATTGCAGACTGAAAGCAACACTCATCCAAGGTGAGAAATCTGGATGTTTTCATTTGCTTTGATATTAATGTTATATTGTAAAATCATCTAGTCTTACCTATTTAACAGTTTATGGCTTAATATGGCCTAGGTTTATATCGTCTGAGTAATGACCAGTGTGCAGGATTTTCACTTTGGGAAGCATGGGAGTTCTGGGCAGACATTTAAATTTCCATCAGCTGTCATAGCCTGGAAAGATAATTAAACATTCTTCATTTTCCATTCAAAATGGTACACAAATGCCGGACATCAAAACCAGAGAGATTTCCAAAAGAGAACATGTGGGTAGCTTCAAACTTTCCTTTGGCACCCAGCCACCAGCAAGGTTCAGCAGAAGTTCAGCATTTCCCATTGTGTAAGGCTATTTGTTTAACATTTCTTTTGTCTGAAGTGGCCTTGTCAAATGAGATCCCCACAGAATTTTTCCTTTGGCCCTTAACTCACATCTGAGTTGTCACTTCTGGAGAGGCAGTTTGACTTTAGGCTTAATAGGAATGTAAGCATAAGTAGATTAAGGTTTTTTTTTTAAAAAAAATCACGTAACTTTTCATCTTAATCATAAAAGCATCCTTCAAAAAAAGACTGGGCAGCCTCAGAATCTCATGGTGTAAAAACCCAAAGACACTTCCAAGGAGCAAGGTTCAATCACTTGTCTCACTCTTCCTTTGCAGGTTTTGCAGCCAAATTCCAATCATTGTAATTATATTTTCACTACATTAAAAAAAAAAAACAAAAGCCTTCACATTGTTTTGAGTGAGGAACATATCCTTCTTCACATCCTGTCCTGCATGGCAATGTTGAGAGGGCTTAAATGCTTATCACCCTCCCCTCCTCCCATGTGAGCCATCCACATGCTGCAGATACACATCATCCACAATGCCCTACAGGGTCCTTCTGACATGGCATGTCCACATGTTTGCCATTGTTGTATTAACAAATAATGTCACTAGACTTTGTACAGATCCACTTCTACTAGTATTTGATATGCAAATGAAAAGAAAAAAATAAATCCCAACACATTACTGTTGGCATTGAATCACACAGATTGAGACACCTGGAGGTCCTCTACTCCAACCTCCTCATCAAGTCCAGTTACAGCTTGGGACCATGCCCAGTCAAGTTTTGGGTATCCCCAAAGATGGAGGTTTTACATCATCTCTGTACCACTCATGGCAGTATTTCTCCATCCTCATGGTAGAAATTTTTTTACTTTAGAATTGGGATTTTTATCTAAGGCACACACAACAAAAGGAAATAAAAATCAGTCCTAGCTGGATCTAGAAGCTACATTCATTTCTGGTGTGGTTCACTCAGCCCTCAAAAATTCTGCTTCCACCTTAGCATTTTTCCACTGCAAACAAAATTACATTTCTCTCTAATCTTCTCAATAGTATATATAGTCCATTTGTGTCCTAGAAGCTGCCAAGGCTGTGTCTCATTTTAATTTCTTGATGGCCTTTCTCAAAGGCCTGCTGTCACTGTAGGGAAGTCCAGTATATTTTAAAAAATCAATTACAGAAAATGATAGTTAGAGAAGACATCCAGATGGCTTCTTTGGATTCAATATGAAAGAGTTAAACAACTGCAGCAAGAGCAGGTGCCATCAGCAGAGTCATCTTTTCAAGGGTCAATGTGTATAGCAAGAAAGTAATGCAAATTGATGCGAGGGATGTAAACATCACCAGCAGGATCCTATGGCAGCCCCACACCACACCCCAAAAGCCCTCTGCCCTCCCTGGGATGCAACCTCCCATGGCCCCAGCAAGTCACTGTCGTTTCCCTTTTGCTGATCTCCTGTGAAAGGGAGGAGGAAATGGGTTTGGTTAATGGCCCTGCTTGCCAGAAGCAAGGGAGCACACTCGTCATTGTGGAGTATTTCATCATCTGTGCATCTTTCATCTGGAGACACGGACCTCTTTTTTTAAAGGGATGGGGAGTCTCACTGGTGAGACATGCCAGAGCTGTACTGTAGAATGGATGGAAGCTATGGCTCGGAGTGATGCTCTCTCATATGAAGGTGATGAGGGGACTGGAGCATCTCTGACAAGGAGAAGCTGAGACATCTGGGGCTGTTTATCTAGAGAAGACTGAAAGGGGATCTGATCAGTGATGATCAATACCTAAAGGCTGAGGGGCAAGAGGATGGGGCCAAACTCTTGTCAGTGGTGCCCAGTGACAGAACAAGGGGTAAAGGGCACAAACTGGAACACAGGGGGTTCCATCCGAACAGGAGGAAAAACTTGCTTGCTGTGAGAGTGCCAGAGCCCGCCCAGAGAGGTTGTGGATCCTCCTTCTCTGGGGATATTCCAATCCCATCTGGACAATGTGGTCCTGGGCCCTGTGCTCTGGGTGACTCTGCTGGAGCAGGGGGTTGGATGAGATGATCTCCAGAGGTGCCTTCCAACCCCCACCATGCTGAGACTCTGTGAGTCTTGTCTTGCTGCTCATTGTCTCCCAAGTCTTTGATTTTTTTTCAGTTGTGGTCACCAGACCTGCCCTTACTGACAAGTGACACTGTAGCAACATCTTTCTCATGCTTCACATAAGCTACTGAACCCTTCCTTCATTGTCGGAGATGTGTCAGTGCTAATATGGTACATATCAAATGTCAGCTGAGAGATGGGCTGTCCCCAGAAGGAGAACCATCTGAATTGATAAAAGATGAATAACTTGATGTGATCACAAGAATTAACAATGCTAAAGAGGTCTCTGAGAGGCTTTTGGCAAGCTCCTGATTGTCACATATATTCAACAAGCTGCTGTTTGCCACAATATTGTCTTCTTCGATATCCTTAGAGAACAGAAAATAATTCAAGTTATTTACTGTACACAGGGGATGCTTCAACTCTTCCCTGTTCTCATACTTGACTCATACATAGCTACCAATACAGCATAAATCAGAAAATTACTGTCTTTGACACCTATAATTTGAAAATTTCCTCCTCTCACACAATTAAATGCCTCTGAAATGGTGCTCTAGGATGTTAAGGAGCTGCTGCTCTCACATTTCTGCCTGGGTAGACACTTGGAAGTTTGTTAATGAAGAGTTATTTCCAATTGGAGAGTTAAATCAGAAATTACTATTATTTCTATAAGATTTTAAAAAGGCATTTTAAAAATTATTCCTGACATAGTGGAAGAGCTTTCAGTAATCCCTTCCCCACCCCAAACCCCAGTGACCACCTTCCGAAGTCAATCGGAGGGAGGACAATGAGGAGGATGCAGATTTTAGAAAACATCTGAAACTGGTTTTGGCATGGGAAGAGTTCTTCCTCCAGTTTTCCAATGGGGAAAAGAAAACTGCATGAGATGCAAAAATCCTGTCTTTAACATAGCAAGCCAAGCAATCATTTCCAGCCCACTGGAAGGATGCGCAGCATCTTTTTTTTCACGGTGTACTCATGTAGGCTCCTGCTGCGTTAACATGCGCCGCAAGCTGTAGCTATTTTAATGCTTTTTAGCTACGGCATTCTTACATGTCATCAAAAACATCCAGCTTTCTATGAAACAAATCTGTACTCTAATGAGGTAGTTGTCTAGAACACATATTCCTTTACTTGTTATCAGAAGGGAAGTTTGAAAGTGAAATGATGAAATACGCACAAACAGACTAAAGACGAAGATCCTGCGTACGTGGTACCGGGATCTGCTGATTGCCAAGTGGGAAATCATTCCTTTCTGCAGTGTTTTTAGCATTCTCTGTTTTTTTTAAGGCTGAGCATAAAGTCTGATCTCTTCCCTGGTTCTCTGTCTCTGTGAGTTTTCCTGTTACAAAGAGTTGGTAATGATTAAGCTGGCACATCTTTAAGAAACATTAAGCTGCTTCAAATATATTCTTCCTAATATGCCAGTTCTTTTCTGCGTATCACAAGAAGATTTATAAATCTCCTCTCATTTGTCTCAAAGGAGTTTCATCCTTTACACCTTTATAGATAGACTGAGTATTTTTAATTTATCCAGAGCGTCTTTCTGTTTTGACCTTCATCATACTTCCCTCACAGATCTGATTTTCCTGCTGATGACTGGCTTTATTTTCACTTGACTTCCTATGAAGTCATAACTTCGTTGTGGTTTTGACCTCAGCAAGCAAAAACCCTATAGGGAATTTCAGGGGAGGTGCAGTTGCCATTGTAGATGCCTCAGCCAGACAGTTCTGTCTCCTCTGAGCACAGGGAGAGCTTGCAGCAGGGTCATCACCTACAAAATGTTGAGAAGCTTAGTTGTGGTGCTGCTCTCTCCATTCTTAGAGTTTGTGGCTATCTATGAAGGCTCACACAGACCAACCCTGTTGTGTATTTGCTGCTGCTTCCCAAATCAGACCATGACCTCTCCTTCCCCGTTTGTGCATTAAACTCACCCTGAGTTGCATCAGAGGCACTTCCAGTGCTATCTTCTTTGATGCCTAATGTGTTGTTTTGGTCTCCTAAAATACCACATCCCATATCACCTCTCCATTATATTCAGTAAAAGGTCAAACTACCAGTTGCACTTTCTCTTCTACCCCCAGATGATCCTTCTATCCATCATCTGAGCTTCAGAAAGTAAAATTACCACCATAAGGGCATTTTTACCAACCCACTTTCTCTTCTTCTCAGTAAGGAATTGCTGCAGCATTGGATTAAATATAATAACCGTCAGGTAAGTTTGGAGCCCACCTCACCTCAGTTGTGCAGTACCACACAGACTCCTCCAGCCTGTTGCAAGAGAAACTCTTGGTCCTGTGTGTAAGTGCAGTGGGACACTCAGAGAGGTCTGAGGAATGAGTCCACAGGACAAATAAATTACCAGTCATTGAGTTAGTTCTCATGTCCCTTACCCTATCCCTTGCCATGCATTGTCTTCTGAAACCTCCTCCTCTGTTTTCAGTGACTTCTCCATCTTCTCATGCCTCACCCCCATCAGACTCGACCCATCTGAAGAACAGAGCTTCCATCCCCTGTCCTTTCAAGGGAGGCTGGTGTTGTAAATTTTTTTCTTGACACAAGGTGCCTATCTCCCTCAGGGGTTATTCACACTGCCTGGTTTCATGCATCCAGCTTTGGTGCCTTTGGAGATGCTAAAGAAAAGGAAAGTCTTCACTGGAGAGCAGAGCTTGGCTGGACTGAAACACAGGTGAATTAGGCTCCACAAACTGTAAGTAGAGCCAAGACAAACCATCTTTCTAACCTGGACATTTAAATTAGGCAATAATCACTCTAATGGACATCCATCGTCTGCCCTGCACTCATCCCAAGTTTGCCTTTTGGCTTTGACACAAAGGTCACTGCAAAGAGGTGGCAATTGCAGCTCACCTAGATGTAGGAAACCACAGGATTTTGTCATGCGCAGGTCAAAATTGTATTCTAACTGCTTGTAAACCAAGGACAGGGTACTTCTAACAACGCCTCGGGATAAAAGTGACAATGTGGCTGTAAAGGCCTAAAGGAACTAAAGTGTATGAAAACATTTAATTTTGGTGACAGACTTGCAATTAATCTGACAGGCAGTTCAGCAAGGGACTGCAAATACACTGGGACATTCAGAACATCGTTCAAAACTTGTTTTGCATGCTGAAGCAATAAAGCTAATTCAATATGTAATTTTATGAAGAGACTCTTTCTTCAGGTCTCAAAATGTGTATATCTGCCAGCCCATCTTTTCTTTGCAAAAAACAATTTTTTATCTCTGCATCAATTTCTCCCACCATCAGGTTTCAAAGAGGGATGTTCAGTTATCTAAATGATGAAACTGGTTTGAGCTCTTGCCAGCTTCATGTTCGCTATAGCCTGGGCTGCTTTGAAGGATGCCTTTCGTCTAAAATATCACATCCTTTAGAGCCACATTTTACCTATATTTTATTGGATCTTGATTTCTAGAAGTTTCTTTTACCTCCCACTGACATCCAAAGGAAATTTGGTGGCAGGGCTGAGGTAAATGAAAACTGACTCCAAAAGGGGAGGGTTATTTTTGTTAATAAAACCAGTAAATGCCTCCGTCAGGAAGCTGTGAATACCGGGAAGGACAGTTGCTTCACATCAAGAAGAAATCCTGCGTTTATTTAGATAGCACATTTCAATCCTCATTGTGGGCAGCGGCCACGAGAGATGCCAGGCCAGACAGAAGACAATGACTGAGAGTGCTCAGGAAACGTCTGGGCTGGCCCGGGAGAGGGAAGAGAGCCACATCTGGGTTGGCCCAGAAGTCATTATGACAAGCGAGGTGAGTGTTCCTCCTTTTCACTTTTAGCTGAAGATAAAGTATCAGCAACACGTTGCAGCACCAATATGGCTACAAATATGAGCTCCAGAAACACAAACAGCCACCTTATGGCACAGAAATAATAACCTAGTTTAGATGAACTGCAAGGTTGACAAGGAAGTTCTTCAAGTCAATCAAACAACCTTCCCTGCAAACTTTGTCCTAAAAATGAGCCATAGATGTGTTCCAAACTCAGATGACTGAGTTCCCTTGTTGTGATGACTGATAGTTGCCTTCTGCTTTGCCCTCTGTGATTCAGAAAAGCTACCATGAAGCTATCTCTGCCCACAATCTGTAGCCCATGTAGAAATAGGAACGATCTGAAATGTCCCCAGGGAAAACATACTGGTTCACATTTCACTGGGTTTTACTCGTTCTTGAAGAGTCACTGTACCTTTGGGTACTTCTCTGCACTGATGTATTCGCTCCATCAGCAGCTAAAAGGAAGACATGGGTAACTTCCTCCAATGATGGAAGGTACAAGCCTGGAGTTATACTGTGCAGTATTTCTTTATTAAAAGCACCATGAAATCCTGATCTCAGTGAGATAATAGTTGCTAAGTTAAGTCATTGTTGATGGGAAATTTTCATCCTGTCACTAAGACACACTTTATTCTTAAGGCATATTTCTTTTACTACTGACACCAATGTCTATATTATCTAAAGAACTGAGTGGGACAAGAGGTGGAAGTGTGTTTTTGTGGCTGAATACAAAGTTTGGAGTTAAAAGTTGGAATCAGAATTATTTGCTTTGGAATTGACAAGTGAAAAACTACCTCAGGTGAATTATGGACTTGGCCCCGTGTAGATTAACTTTACTGAATTCATGTGAATAGTCTAATTGCTTCTGTAGTTCTCAGCACCTAAATCTCTGCTGTTGTATCACAAAACCACCAGAATGCTAAAATATCTTAGGAGCATTCTGAGGACTATTTTGCCATCACTCTTAAAGGTAAAAAAATAATAAAATAGGCGAAGCAACACAAGCTTAAGCACAGTAAATATAGATCAGGCAGAAAACAGAAATGGTTACTAGCTAGAAACAGAATTTCCAGCAGCAAAATAACGACTTCTTTTTGGTGACCCCATCTTGCAACCTCTGCTGTGAACAGAACTATTGATCCAAGAGAGGATGTTTTGCTCAGAGGCTTGAATTCATCCTCCCTGGAAGCAGGCAGCTCTACTCCAAGCCTGCTGCCCAGCAGTGTGCTCGAGCCAAGCAGATATGACCTTGTAATTCACAGTGTCCTTATTTTCTGACAAATAAGTTCTAGACCATCCCAGGTACTGGTTTTCATTTTGGCTGCACATGTACCAGTACTTTCTTGTGAGTAATTTCAAAAAGTAATTCCTCTCTCTTTTGCATCCACCCAGATTTCAGGCCAGCTTTCACTTGCCTTCCAACCTTCTTATGATCTGCAGCTGAGTCATCTCCCATGCTTCCTCTAGTCTGGGTTAATTCCTTCTTTGGCAGATGGGATTTCCCCTCCCACTCTTCCTCCACAGACTCCTTGAGCAAGTCATCGTGCTTCCCTGCCTTAGCTTTTCCATCTCTGACATGGGAATCAGTGCACTTCCTTTCCTTGGACTAATTTTAAGAATAAATCCACTTCTCTCTGCAAAATACTCTGATGACTGCCACAGAAAACTATGTAAGCAAGATAATCCATAGTGTGCTTCCACAAGGGTATCCATGAACAAATAAATGTATTGTGTTTCTCTTCCCAGCTAACTACATCTTAGGAATGGAAAGTTATAGTCACATCAGGCAGATGCTGATGAACAAGTATCAGCTGCTCCACAGACAGGGCTGGTGTGGCAGGTAATGGGCAAAAACTGAGGCCTCCCACATGGACTTGAGGATCTGTGGAACTCAGTCAAAGGAGGTAGAGCAGAAGGAGGAAGAGAAGATGCTTAATGGGCCAAGAACAGGCAATCTGATCTCTGTGATGGAGAAACAGTGATGATGAGTAGAGCTTTGAGGCACTTTTTGCACCTCATTTAGGAGCTAACCAGTGATTTTAGCAGACAGCCCGATTAACTGCTCTTCCTCCACAGCCCTGGTCACACTATAGTGAGAAGAAACTGTCTCCTGAGAAAAACCACAGCGCTATAGGGAGTGCTGAGGTTAATGAAAACATCACCCAGCTCTTCACTTGGCACTTGGACTGTGCCAATATTGACCAAATCGCTGATGTTATTAAGTAGACTCCCTCTCATTTGAAATGCAAACAAGTAAATATTAGTGCTACTCTAATGAGACTTGGCGAATGCACATACCAAAAACACCCACCGCTGTTCATTGATTGAAGCGTACAGAGCATTTGGAGCTGATGTGTTGTATCTCAGGTAGATTAGACCCAATTGTAAGAATGCTGAAAGCAGAACCAGTTTGCAGTTTATGCTGGGCACTACAGCTTGTGAATTGACAATGATATGGAAATGCTCTGTATTCATGGTTCATCTGTATTTTCCCAGCTCAGAACTAAGGTCTGAAAAGCTCCCGGTGCAGTCACAGGCATGTGAGAACATTGCCGTGCTCCCAGGAGAGACAAAGAACCCACCATACTTCGCTGCAATGGATGGGACAGGACCAAAAGACACCAGAACTCTCTTGGCTTCCAGGGATGCTCTGATTTATTTTCACAATGACGCCAAACCAAAGAGGACCCAGCCCTGTACACACTTTGTATGCATTCTTTGCTATGAGTACAAACTCCTTTGGAGGGTAAATAAAATATTTAGAGTCTATAAATCTTGGAAAATTGTTTCTCTTTCAGCAGTAGATCTCCTTTTGTGTCCTGCTCCAGGGCAGATTGTGTAACAGTCTCCAACTCATCTCCTAGCCCACAAGGTTTATGTATTTATAGAACATCTTGGAGATTTTGTAATTTACATGCAGTTTTCTGACAGAGAGGATACTGAACCCTTCTCCTACAACGTAAGTAATATTCTGCATTTATTGTTACAAGAGTCTTTTGTATACCTACAGCTTTGTACTGCACAGACATTTTTTTGTTGGCTTTGCTCACACCTGCTATCTTTTATTGGCTCTGAACCACTCACATTTCTGACTCATTTGCATTACTGTTAAATACCATTGTGGCTGAAATGAGAGCTGGGCTTCTACACAGCACTTTACTAGCACAACATGCATGTTGAAACAAATCATAATGCCAGGGATTTGTATCTTCAAAGTGCTGTTCAAATACAGCAGAATCAAACTTTGCACTGTTTGGGTAAGGAAACCAGAAGAATTTATTCCTGTTTCACTGGGGACTGAGAAACCAAGTGGCCAAATTTGATGCTTTGCCCAAACAAGCCCAGCACAAAGCCCAGATGGGACCCCCAAAGTTGATCCTCACCTTATAGTCCCCACCATATAAAGCAAAGAGCAGGCTCCTGGTGATTTGCAAATGGTTAGTCGCATTGGAAGAAATCCTAATTCTGCTTTGAATCATAGAAACACAACCTTTTGTACATGGCAGGGAAGGGGATGTTTCAGAAGTTATTGGACTAAATTTCTCCCTGTCCAACACCATGGAGCTGGGTGAGGGTGAACCTCCTCTGGTACTTCTTCAGTTGTACACACAAATATATAATGATCTGATGCATGGTGTTCAGTCTCCCTTCTGATCACAGTATAGAAAATATAGATAACACTTACATAATATTTAATCCAATTAAATGGAATAAGATTTATGGAAGTAGCTATTCTCTGAAAGGAAGTATGGGAGTGCAGATGGCCATAGAGATTGAGTAGTCTCATTCCCCAGTTATTGGGATGTGTGTTAGGACACTTAGGAGACTGATTTGGTCCTCAATGAAACAGAAAACAGAAAACCACTCATCCCCTGCTTCTTGATAAGCGGGATCTGCTCAGTCTCTTAATTACCCTGTTTTTTTTGTTCACTTAACTGGTCCACCTGCAGCTAAAGTCTGCTAAAGAGCGAAAGTAGGTCAGCCTTTTTCCTCCACCTTTATCACATTAAACGAGCTAATAAAAATATCCTGTCCTGCTCATCCAGATATCTCAAAGCCTACTGTGGAGTGGATCATCATAAAGGAGACATTTGAAGGCGGGGTGACATCCATTCAGACCATACACCACCATGGCCAACTGACCATTGAGGCGTGCTGCTTTCAGATGCCTTTGGACACATTGTTTTCAGTCAATCCTTAAATTTCAGATTTAATCAGATTTTTCAGACCACTCAAATATATTTGAGTAAAGGAGTTATGGAAATACACAGGGACCATGAACAAAGCTGAGGACACAAAGTTTTTTCATTTTTGAAAGGCTTTGCAGGATGGACATTGGGTGCTGAGAACTGCCTGCACCTTTTTGATCAACAGTAAAAGTCACAAATAGGGCAAGCTGGAGGTTTGGGTTTGTTCCACACCTTTGAACTGCTAACAACAACTCACTGGGGAGAGGACAGCCTCACAGGGACCGAGGAAAGATATATACTTTGTGTTTCTTTATCATAGCTGTGCTATGGGAAATCTCCCTTTACTGTTGCACAGGTGATGAAAAGCGAGGTTTTTTAAACTTCAGGTAAAGTGTTCCACCTCCGAATGTTAAGAGGCATTTGTTTAAGGATCTTTAAAATGTTTTCTTTCAATCTGGCTCTATCCAACTTTCTTTTAGCATCACACCTGGACCTCTGAGTCAAGGTGAACTTCAGAGTCTGGCAGTTCTTTCCCCCTCCTTCTCTGAGGAGCACATAGACATGCAGAGACAAAACAGACAACAAACCCAGTAACAGATGCTTGCACCATCTTGGGCACAGTACGTCATAAAAGAATTGCACTGCTACAATGCTCAGAGGTAGATTAATATTTAGTTTGGGTTATAGTTTCTTGACTCCCAGGGCAGTACTCACTCACCTTAGGGGAGATGCCTCTTTATTTTTTGACCTCTGGAGCACCCTGTCCCACTAGCAGCAGGCTGCAGATATTGTTGGAGCTGCTGCAGAAAGGTTGCAGCTTGCCCTTCTTCCCCTGTATTGCTGTTGCTGAGACTTTCAGCTCTTACCCCCCCACACCCGGAAAAGGTTGAGTTATCTCTATGTTTAGCTTGGTCACCTGGGTGGGTATTAATACCACACACTTCATGTTGTCATGTGCCTGACTGCTGCCTCCACTGTGGCTCAGCAATTGAAGGAAGCTGTTAGTGCCCCTCAACTGGTTTTCTTAAACTACAATAACATTGACTGCCACAGGCTTAGACTGTGGAAAAAATGCCTATTTTGTTTTCTTCCTAAGGTCAGATTCCCTTCCATTCCTTATAGCCACTGGTAACAGATGTCCTGGGTATACATTTTGCCATGAAAAGCACTTCATCCATATGCAGACTTGCATCTCTCCTCGCAGAGGTCCAAATTTGGATATTTTTGTGGGCAGGACATGAGCACTCTACTCAATCCATCCTGTACAGTAGATGTTCTTCAGAGACAGGCTATACCAAAACAGTCAGGGAAGACTGGCAGGACATTCAACCTTCCCCACATCAGCGTAACCTGGCTTTTCCCTCACCTGTCCTTGTTCATCAACAAAAGAAGCTGGTGAGAAGACTGGGAACCCATCTTGATTCACAGAGGTCTTTGGGCTTCAAAAAAAGAGGAATAGAATTAAATTTTGGGAATACAACACAGAACTACTTTTTAGTACTGCCCGTCACTAGTTTGAGGGCGGCCAGAATGTTTTCATGCATTTTTAACCAAAGATGAGCCCCACCATGGCCTCTCACTGGGATATGTAAATTTTTGAGCTGGACATTGAATCTGAATGTCTAGATTCAAAGTGGTCCCTATTGTTTGGACATTAGCTCAAAATGATTGGAAGCCCAATTTTTTTCATTCTGCTTAAACATGCATAAATAACACCCAAACTATGGGTCGTGTTTTGACACAGTTCAATGGAAATTCCAATTCTGATTTGGCCTCAAACCAAACTTACCTAGAGTGAACTCCTAAATGATTTTCAATTTTCAATCACCACGAGTGTCTATTATGACTTCCTTGTAGGCTTTTTCAAAATGTAGTCTCAGTTAGTTGCCCTTTAATCCCTCCTATTGCAATCCCAATTCCTCTCTCTGCCTCTAACCTTCAGAGATGATGAAGATGAGACTGCTGCCAATATCCTTTTTGGAAGGTACATCCTTTTTACTAACTTTTCTTCTTCATTCAAGAGAGGAACTTTTGAGCAACTTTTGATAATGAACTGAAAAGACTTTTTTGAGTAATTACTGATGAAGTGGTAACATTTCCATGTATGTCCTGGTTGAACAATGACTATTCTGGAGGAGGATGGACAGATAGACACTAACAAGTCAGGCAAGCATGAAAGGCAAAACTTTTTACATGTTTATTGAGGGAAAACTCCCACAAAAGATGACAGAATGATTGACTTCCTAAAGACCATCGAATTGCTCCCCGAGGATGGAGTCACCTCACGTGGTTTAGACATCAGAACTTAGGTGACTGTGCTCATGTCAGTTAGTCCAGCAAAACACAAGCCTCTGGGAGGTCACTCATTTAATCTTAAACCAGCCTTTGGAGGTCCCTGTTTCTCTCCACTGACTTTAAAGGGAGCCATGGATGACTAGCTGTGGCATGGAAACCTAACTCTGAGATGCCTAGGATCAAGTAGGCAGACAAATTCTACCTATTATATCATAACCTATATATAAAAGTTACAATAAAAATGCATTTGTGCTTAAACACATATCCACATGAGTTGTGAAATTCAATGTAATAGTTCCCTTATCAACTATAATACACACTTCCTGGCAGCTTAATATTTTCTGCCAAGGTGCAAAGCAGCAATCATTCCAAAAGAGCTCAGTGTTTTGGACCAAGTTACAAGTTCAAAGGGAATCATAACTTTGCCTTGATTTGAATGCAATTAAGTTCTCTGCCATAACAGCAGCATAATGACAAATAATATTTTTTCTTTATTTCCTCAGCTTGGAAATTAAAAGGAAATAACACACAATGTTGCACAATGAAATAGACCTTCAACCCCATATGGACAGTGGTGTTCTCCAGTCGGCGTATTCTCCTGTCTGGTATGAAAAGTGCTGCAGACAACTCCAGTTAAGTATTTCTTTTTTTAATGCCCACTGCCAGCTCATGAAAAGAAGGAAGTTGTGCTAGCATTTATAATATCGCCTCTTACATGGCTTGTGACTTTGCATCTCAGGCCTGCTCTGTGCTTTAGGCTACTTACTGAACCACTGTCCATCGGAGATGTTGAGACCTAGGACCTTGACCCAATAAAAGCTGTGCTCAGGTTTAACTGTGCGCATGGTGCATGGTCCCTTGTTGCAGTGCTGAGAAGTGGCTTGGGTAGAACACAGAGGATGACTTCACCCACCAGCTTTCACTGTTTGAAGCAATCCTTCAACTACTTAGGAACCTGGAACATTTTTTTTTTTCTGGTGCACGAAAATACATGAAAAATCCCCTAATTCTTCTTTACTGTTATAGCCACCAGTTTTTGCTTTAAGTTCTTGCAAACAGTATTTTTATGGGCCCCTGAAGAACAGATTTACTTAAAATCTAACAATGCTTATCTCCTAATGTAATTGTCTCAATATGCAACATGGGCAGTTAAGATCTTATTGTAACAATTAAACTATTATCATATTACAGCCATCCCGCCCAGGAACCATTATAGCTCAACTCTTATCTTGCATCACACCAATCCAACCCTTCCCAAATATCCAGACAGTAAAATTCAACATGAAGTACCCTGCATGAAGGTCGGATTCCCAGTATCTCCTCCAGTTGGAGCCAAGGTGTTGGCAGCCTCCTCTGAGGCATTTGTCATAACAGCACATCCAAACGGATGTGGTCTATAGTCATCAGGAGCCTGTGTGAGCTGGTAGTACAGACACCAAAGTATTGGTGTATGGGGGTCTCTGTGTGAAACAATCTCCCTTTTTCTAACTTAAAACTCTAACATAAAACTGGGAACTGGGCTTTAACTTAAAACTCTCTATGTTCCTGATGGTGAGGAGTGGGAGTGGATCCAGAGGAGGGCCACAAACATGATAAAAGGGCTGGAACCCCTCTCCTACAAGGACATGCAGAGAGAGTTCAGCCTGGAGAAGAGAAGGCTCTGAGGAGACCTTCTTGCAGCCCTTCAGTGTCTGAAGGTGATATACAAGAAAGCTGGAGAGGGACTTTTTTTAAGGGCTCATAGTGACAGGATGAGGGGTAGTGACTTCAAACTGGAACAGGGGAGATTTAGATTAGGGGGAAGTTCTTCACTCTGAGGGTGGTGAGACACTGGCACAGGTTGCCCAAGGAAGCTGTGGATGTTCCATCACTGGGTGTGTTCAAGGACAGGTTGGATGGGGCTTTGAGCAACCTGATCTAGTGGGAGGTGTCCCTGCCCATGGCAGGGGGGTTGGAGCTAGATGATCTTTAAGGTCCCTTCCAACCCAAACCATTCCATGATTCTATGATCAAAAACTCCTGTGCCAGAAGAGCTCACTGGTGAGCAGTGTACCTCAATGTTCCCAAGAGGAGATGGCCAGTTCTCCAGAGGCAGAGGTTGAGATGCTCACATAAGTGCTCTCTAAATAATTCAGTGTCAAAATGAGCTGCATGAAGGCTTAAGAGGCTTAAACAGAAAGTCATGTTAGCCTAACTGGTACTGAGAAAAGCATAGGCTAGAAGAAAATTCTTGGCTTTTTGAGGTCAACTCAGTAACAAGGATAACCCAGCATGTGCTTTGAGTCCAGTTCTGCACCATGAACATGAAATTGATCTTTTGTTGTGACCCAGACAGGACCATAGTACCCAGAACTTTCTTGTCACTCCTTTCCTGTGTTTTCATATCATATATTGCCTTGCTAGGGAAGTAGAATAGCAAATGGTGATAGGTTCTGACCAACTGTGCCTCCAGGCATGCAAATCAAGTTGATCTTGGTTTGTTTCTCTTCTTCCAGTATAGGCACATGGCCTACAACTCCAGTCCCAGCACAGAGTCTATTTTAGGCTAAGAAACAAAATCTATTAACTTTAGCAATAACTGCACTGCATCCAAATATTGAACAGCTAAAAACTAAATTTCCTGCTTATTCTTCACTGTCTCTGCCTTTGCCTGAAATTAATACAGAGCTTTTCTAAGCCATTTATCTGGAATTAGGACCTTAGAATTGGATACTCCAATGCAGATCTTTTATTCTTGTTTATACAGCATCCAAAACGTGTGTGGCTTATCAACCTACTTTGTCTTCTCTTGTCTAATTGCAAGCTCGGGGATCAAGAGAATTGAATCTGTAGTGCAAATAAACAAATACTGCACATAGAACAGGGAGCAGTAGAGGTTGGCTGAAGATTCCCAAGGGTATCTATAGGTTTCCCCCACAGCTGGGCTTGCTTTCTGTCCCAGGTTTTTAATGTAGGCCCTGTGCTGCAATGATGAAAAAGTGAAAAAGAAAGATTTAGGAGAATTATGCAGCTTTTAAGTAAAGCAGAATAATCTTTGACTCTTTTTAAATATTTCAGCCTCCTTTTTGTCCTCTGAAGAGGTGTCCTGCTCAGTGAGGTGAGCAGTTCTTGTTTCCAAGGGCATTATTTATTCCAGAGATATTTATTTTTTGGTTCAAATGCATTCTCTAACAGGCCAAGAATTTGGGACCCATTTTTTTCTTTATTGCAGACTAACACCATTCCCATTTTAATAACGATGGCATATGTAACAAGCAGGGCCAGACTGCGCAAAACAAACATCCATTAATTTGTAATCATTTAAATATGCAAAGCTAGGCTTTGATGTTAACAGCATTAAAAAGGAGCCGAGAAGTTTATGCGGCTGTTCCTGTATCACTTGACAAGCAGCAGAACAGCTCAAAGAGCAGCTGTTGATTTACAGCATCAAACCCACCTCAGCATGTTTGCCATCTTGTAAACATTTTTGCGATGTGATGTCTTTAAATTTTATGGTATGTGGAAAGTCCATGGACTTGCGCCTTTCTGTGCCCTCTCTTCACCATCCAGCAGCACCATTGATCTGGTCCATGTGTGCATTACTCTGAGTCACCTCCAGTCCTTGGGGATGGAGGAATGGCTTTATCACCCTGGCTGTCAGAGTCCTTTCACAAGGACTGTATTTTCCCCAGAGATCATGTTTACAAAGACCTTTGAACATCAGCATGTTTAGGAAATACTTCAAGGTTTTGGAACTATTATTCTTAAAGGTAAAATGAATCTGGCATTGTGGAGTTCCCATTTTGCATCTCCCAGGTAGGGTCTAAATGATATCAATTAATCAGAATCTTTCAACTGTTCCTGGCAGCAGTTTGTGCAGCACTTCAGTTTTTCTTCCCAACTTAGAATCATACAACTGTAGATTTGTTTTGGTTGAGAGAAGATCATTAGGCCCAACTGTTAACCCAGAACTGCCAAGTCACTACTAAACCATGGTCCTCAGCACATCTCCATGTCTTTTCAGTCCCTCCAGGGATGGGGGCTCCAGCACTGCCCTGGGAAGCCTGGGCCAGGCCTTCATTTTTCCTAATACCCAACCTAAACTCTCCTGGTGCAACTTGAGGATGGTTCCTCTTGTCCTATCACTTGTTCCTTGGGAGAAGAGACTGACTCCACCTGGCTCCAACCTCCTTTCACAGAGCTGTGGAGAGTGAGAAGGTCACCCTTGAGCCTCCTTTTCTCCAAGCTGAACAACCCCACTTTCCTCAGCAGCTCCTCACTTGTTATCTAGACCCTTCACCAGGTTCGTTGCCTTTCTCTGTACAGACTCCAGCCCCTCAAAGTCCTTCTTGGAGTGAAAGGCCCCAAACCAAACTCAACACCTTTAAAGACTGCTGGCATCATTGGAAATTAATTGTGCACATCATTCTGCTCCATCTAGTGTGTTACAGCATTTGGGTCAACATGAAGGGACCTCCCACTTAATCCAGAGATAGCCCTCCTTGAGGAGGGCTCCCTGATAATGAACCCATGGGGTTCAATGGCACACAAGATATTGCCATGAAGAAGGAAGGGTCCCAAAAATTAGTGTGGCAGAATTTGGCCTGGAGGTGGACCTTCTTTCAAGAGAAGAAAACCAGGTGCAATCTCTGAAGCCACTGACTCTCAATAATCATCTCTATCCTCATCCTTCTCCTTTCCAAGCGTTTTGAGAGGCTTGTGTGTTTTTTCTTCTTATAAAAATAATAATGTTGTCTTTGCCAATATTTGTCTCTGGCTACTGTTTAGTCCACGGCTCCCTGAGGTCCAAGTCAATTCATTCCCACAGCAGTAGGAGAACCAAATCAGGAAAGATGATTTATTTTGTACTGTACAAAAAAAATAGACTGAAAGTTGTCACCTTCTTGCAGGAATAACCCCCAGCCCTTGGTTTTGATATTAAAACCATAATTTATTCTTGGGATAATAATTAAATCCGTATTGGGCATCACTAGGCAGGGACAGAGCACCAGGCTCAGCTGACGTGAGCTACGCTTGGTATCAAACACACTCTGGATACCAGAAATTGTTTACACTATTCATAATTTTCCAACTTCTAAAAATAACTCTCCAGTGTGCAATGTCTCTTCTCAAAAATGAGTAAAACAAACGCGAGAAATCAGTAAAATAACTCTTTTCTGCTTTTAGATATATCTTTGACTGCGTGAGAGCAGTAGGCAAAGACTTGATCAATAGATTTGCACATAAGGAAGTGGATTTGAATGTAAATAATTATATTGTGAATGTTAACTAGCTGCGTACAGCACAAGGGAACAACAGGGGGGTTTGTTTGTGGAGGCTAAACAAAATATGTTTGCATTATGCTCTTCTTATAGGGTTGTTTTTATTGGAAGCACATCTTATAGTGGCACAGCAATCGTATTTTTCACTGTAAAAGCTCCACGAGTGTTTGGAAACAGTCTCAGACTCTCTGTAGTGAAAAGGGTGAAAACCAAATTTGGCTGACTTCAAAGTTGTCAACCTGGAGTTGGAAATATTCCTTCTTTTGGAATCTCTTGATGTTGTTTGTGTCCACCCTTCTGGTAGAAAAATAATTAGCATGTTAGAAAGGTGAAGGTAGAAGTGACTGCAAATGGGATCTTGCTGCGAATTTGGTAAATAAGCTGTTATTTATTTTAACATTTTCATAATGGTAAGGGAAAAATGTCCTTAGATGAAAACATATCTGCCTGGACAGATATGAAAAGATACTAAGACTGTAAGTGATGAAAAGAATGTAGGCTTGATGGAGTTTTTCTAGTTCGCATGGTAGCACTTCCTGGCAGAAACAATCTGAGAAAGCTTTTACAACTGGATCTTCAAAGAAGCTTCACCTCAACCTTATTTTTTTTCTTATTCAGCAGTCATTTTCATGGAAAACTATACCTCTGTGAATACAAAACCACAGTTTTGCCAGCAAAAATTTGAGCACATGCTGCAATAAAGCTGATAGGTACCGTGTTCCCAGGAAAAAAAATCTTTCCCGATGAAGCACAGACCCACTCCGCTATCCCATTGCTGAGTGGGAGAAGGACACCAAAGGCACAGGAGGTCTGTATTTTTGCATCTCTGACCTTATGTAGATGTCTGGTGTTCTTCCACCTCAACATTCTCAGACTCCTGCCCTGAGATACTGTGGACCCTGTCTGCTCAAGATGCTCTCTGGTGGGTGCCGAGTTTTTCTTCTTCCTCAGGAGAGTGCAGGCCACCCACCAAGGTGGGTACAGACTTTTTAGAGATTGAATGGGAATGTTCCTGTGCTCACCAGCACCTTTTGAGGTTGCTGAGCTACTCACACAAACACTGGACT
Organism: Chloroceryle amazona; assembly: GCA_027560015.1. Taxonomy (NCBI): domain Eukaryota; kingdom Metazoa; phylum Chordata; class Aves; order Coraciiformes; family Cerylidae; genus Chloroceryle; species Chloroceryle amazona. Next base: position 28,685 of record JANHFX010025241.1, read on the forward strand.
TAAAACCAGACAGCATATTAATGGTGGCTTGACCTGAAAAAGTCCTACCCCTGCACTTCTACACTGACACACAAACAAGATTTCTGTAAAGTAATTAAAAAAAAACAGCACTGCTCATCACTGTGATTTCATTCCTAACAGTCAATGGAAAAAGACAAATTGGCCAGTTGGAATTTTTTTTTCAGAAAGATTTTCAAAATGACTGTAAAAATAGCAAAATGTTATCCTTGCCCCTTAGCTGCATTTCAAACAAAGCATTTGAAAGAGCACATTTTTCACCGTAATTTACAACCGTTTCACGACTCTTCGTTTTAATTAAGGACATGCTGCTATTTTTAAACATCTTCTTCACTAGCCTAACCACTTTTGCACCCGCTCTGTCCAAAAAGCCCTCTGTCCCCCAGCCCCTCTGCCTCCCCACACCCCCAAGGGCCACACGGGGTCTCGGAGAGCCAAGGCGGGTTGGCGTGAAGCGGGGCCTCCCCCGGGACAGGGACCCCAGCCCCACCCGAGGGAACCCCGCCCGAGGGA
>JANHFX010025242.1:0-18710 GCA_027560015.1 Chloroceryle amazona
AATACGATACATATAATACTTTGATTTTAAATGAAAAAAAGAAGAAAATTACTTAATTACCTGTTCTTATCAGGTCCTAACTTCCCTGTGGTAGATTTGAATTTTATTTTTTAATTTATAATTTCACATTTCTTTTGAACACCATTCTTCCAAGTACCTTTCAATTCAATAGGTACCAATATTATAAGCATTGATATAATTTTTATGCTTCTGGTAGTTCATATATGATGACATATATGAATCAGTTTTACCTTACATTAATTCAAACTTGGGAGAAAAATCTCCCTGGCTGCCTATATGAAGTAGAATGAGAATCCTAAATGATTTAGTAACAGTCATGAAGCTAAGACACAAACCCTTAAAAGCGTACAGGCTTCAAACACATTTGTTTCTTTTTCTCTGATAATTTTTCATACTTCTGACCTTTTTATATAACTACTGAACCAAAACAAAGACACAGAAAAGATACACCTTCAAATAAAGCAAAACCCCTTTAAATACGTATTTGATGGATGGCTAGATCTATCACTTAAAAGTCATATTTTCAACAGCCACCCATTAATAGAAATTTTGAATTTCTATCTACTCACATGGGGAAAAGGCTCTTGTTTAGAAGTCAATGCACTAGAGGAAAATGGGAGATCAATAACATCATGATGGAGGTCAACAGGATAAAATGCTGACAATGCAGTCATGTTTTCAATCACATGTACCTAAAGTTGTGTTCCTAAATAAAAGTGATGTTATTAATCATACCCAATCATTATCCAAAACCTGACACACTAATTTTGCTACCAGAGAAATCTGAAGTATCATCTGAATTTTCCTTTGTTATGCTAATCAACATCAAAGACAAACTTACTAAGTTATAATCAGTACCACTTAGTAACTGAAAATCAATCTGTTCATTTACCTTTTCTCCTGGACAAACACAGGAAGGCTTTTAATTTCCCTACTATTACATATTAAATCAAAGACACCTACCTTGTCCTGAGATGAAAGACAATTCCCTTCCTTGTCCACAATGGAAAATTTTCCTTTTTGAAATATATAACCTGAATTACAGTTCAGAAATAGCATCGAATTTGTGGTTTAGGATTCCTGCTTCCTAATCTTTCCTTGAGATTATAAAGCTTTTAAACTACAAATTTCTTTGTGATTCTTAAACAAAGTTAAACTCACATTTATGATGGTTCTTCCCCATCAGAATTCTTTGAACATCTATTTTATTAATATTATGCCAGCATGAAGTGATACATTTGGTACATAACATTAGATCAAAGATATTTCTTTAAGTGATATTTGGTTTTGTGAAAACTGATAAATTTTAGGAGAGTAGTTTTGAGGCAGGCAAAATTACTTTTACTTAATTTTACTTAATTTTACTTAATTTTACTTAATCAGTTGGCTAAATTAAACAGCTTAAAACACACTGTGTCATATTTTCATCTGGTTTATATGCAGAAGGGTATCCAGAAAAAGGTTATTATTTCCTAATGAGATGTTATTGTTCATAGCCATAAGCATATAATCCTATACAGCTAATTGCATTCCACTGACTTCAATGGATGCTTGTTTAAGGAAAGCAGGGAGGATTTTAAGCACAGTTTATATCGTATTTGTAAATTGCCCACCATTCCTACTAAAGGTTTGGATTGTTTATAGTACTACTCTGTTTGGGCTGAAATATTTTATTTTCTTATTTGAAAAATATATATCAAAATCAGTTCATCTGTTTCTGAAAATGAGAGTAGGAAAATAGCTTTTCCCCTTGTTAAAAAACTTATGGTGAACTTTTCTTCTATTACTTGTGTCATTTATAATTTTGAAATTTGGCAGAGTTTATTGTGCATGTCAAGGGTGGACCTTCTGCCATCTACTTGAAAGTCACCTAAGTTTGACAGTTCTAGCCTTTGAAAATTGCAGCTTGCCTACGCTGAACAGATAATTACTAGCTCCACAAAGCTAAATTTCTTTAAGAATTCAAATGCTACAACTCTGGATAACTATAGGTTGAGTTGAGTATTTTAACTAAGGAGAAGCAATGTGCTTTTAAAGTTCTCCCAGCAAGAACAAAATTTAAATATGGAAGGGTTGAGATCAAAGTATCATAAGTATCAGAGGTATGGAGTCAAGTATGGTGGATAAGGAACAGTATAAAATGGCACAAAGTTCTTTGAAATGGGAAGTTTGAGGTTGCTGGAGAGAGGCAAGGACTTGTAACAAAGACAAATGGAGACTGGAATATTTCCGCAGGAAGATTTGCACAGCAGACTGGGGCTGATGACTGAAAAAATGATTACAAAAGAGGTACATATCAAATAGTAGCAATGTTAAAAGACTGGAAATGGGAGCAAATCAATAGGAATTAAATCCTCTAAATTGAGGAAAAGGACTATGGTGGAGAAAGAGAACAGATCAAAAACTAGATGGAAAGGAGAAAGGAACTCGAGGAAGAAGTCTGTACTTATAAAGAGGATAAGGCTCTGTGGAAGGTTAACAGAAGGGGACAGAGAAACAAGAATGGAGAAAATACAATAGCTGCAGGTCAGAGGACATGAAGAACAAGACTGGAAGACCAAAGAACAACAACAACAACAAAATTCCTTGAATTGTTACTAAAAATTTTTCATACCACAGCCTGGAAAATAAGCTATTAATTACTTTTTCCCTTGGTTATCTGCAAAACCTATTGTCAGAGACTTACACACCATATCAGTGTACAATGACATCTTATTGTGCTGGTTACTCAGGTTTTATAAATTGCTTATGTGGCCAACATGGAAGTAATGTATCAAAGGTATAATCTTACTGATAATACCCCTGGGAGTCAATGTGTTATCACATTTGAGATAATTATTCTTAAATAGAATATAAACACTAAAAATCTCTATTCCAGTACAATTAACAAACAACATAAAAAACTCATCACTAAAATCTGTGCAACAGGTAGCTAGGAAGTGATCTACATTTAGGATTGTAGCACATCACATTGCATATTTTCCCCACAGGACTCATGACATATTTTGCCGACTTGCTTAATTAAAGTGCACTAGAAGATGTTTGTAGGACTTCTGCTCCACTTGTTGTAGGAGGTTAAAAGAAATAATGAATGAGGCAGGAGATTCAAGAATCATAAAAGTTGTTTTACAGTCTATTTAAGGTTACATAAACTGAATGTCATCTTAGAGCTAAGTTGCCTGTGCCACAGAAGTCCTACCTGTGGTTTGTGTTTCTCACAGACCAGAAGCCAAACTAGAGGCCTTAGAACTGAAACAAAAAGCAGTGGAAGACACTTAAAACTGAAAAAAAAAAAAAAAGGTATAAATCTGAAGATCTGAATACAGTGGCACTTGAGATTAGACTTCCAAAATGGACCAGGCTGACTTCAGTCTCAGAATGCCTCATATCTTCATCTATTAATGATGAATGATAGTATTATCTTGTTTCAGAACCTGAAAGTTCTGTGAGTCTCTCAGAGCTGCTACAGATGGGCATTTCAGAAACACAGACTCATAAAATAATTCAGGTTGGAGGGCACAACAGGACGCCACCTAGACCATTCCTGCATCTAAGATCCACTGAAGGGTAGCTCTATCTTGGGGGACTGTATCCCCCAATCTGGTGTCATTGCAAATTTGATTATCAGCAAATATTGATATTAGACCCATATTATCTAAGTGCTTTAGATGGCTTAACACAAATAGACCTTGTATTAATACATATGGAATTGCATAATATTGGCAGTGGATAATACTGATTTTATCTAAGTAATATTTCCCACTTATCCTACAGTACAACCTGTCATTACTATGTCTATGGCCTGAATGTGAGTATTCTGTGTCAGATGTCTAAACTCCACGAAACTCAGAATATGCATTCATGCAGAGTAAATGCAATTGTTAGTTGTATAAGATAAAAATATTAGTTACTGTATTACTTCAAAAGTACCTGAACAGAGGAATATTTTATTTTGTCAAAAACATTTGCCTATATAAATTTAAACAAAATTACTATTGGTTTTCGTAAGTGCAAATGAGACTCCATTCCAAATAAAAAACCTCAAAATCCTAACCAAGGAAAATAATGTAAAACCCTAATACAATGAAGAGAACATTAAAGTTAAATAACACTTCTAAAAAAAATTAGACCTATAACATGCTCCAGTTAATCATCCATAAGTAAAGTATCTGTATTTGAAAACACTCTCTGTCACCATTAATTCAATCAGTTAATTACCCAGTAGGGCCTTTATTTATTAGAAATGACAGCAGAATGGGATGGAAGGAACTTGGGAAACCTCTAGGAAGTAATTAAATATCATCCTCAGCATTTGAACATACCAATGAGCAGGGATGCCTGAGCTGGACTGCATACTCACAGAAAGTGCTCAGACTACACATTCTTGAAATTCATGTAAATTAATTTTATCACAGATGTGAATTACTAGATGTGAAGTGCTGTCTCAGATACATGGTTTCAAGGAAAAACACTCAGAGTGAGCTCACAAACAAAGGTAAGGTATATGCAAAATATAAACTGAAGAACTGAATCAAATCCCCTCTCAGTCTTCTCTTCTCCAGACTAAAGAGCCCAAGGTGTCTCAGCCTTTCCTCATAAGGCATGTGTTCCAGTCCCTTAATCATCCTTGCAGCCCTCCGTTGGACTCTCTCAAGCAGATCCCTGTCTCTCTTGAACTGGGGAGCCTAGAACTGGACGCAATACTCCAGGTGAGGTCTCACCAGTGCAGAGTAGAGGTGGAGCAGAACCTCCCTCGATCTGCTGGACTCACTCTTCTTAATGCACCCCAGGATGCCATTGGCCTTCCTGGCACAAGGGCACATTTGCTTCTCAGCAAACTTGCTGAGAAGACACTTTGTCCCGACATCAATGTCATTGATAAAGATGTTGAACAGGACCGGTCCCAGCACTGATCCCCGGGGGACTCCACTAGTTACAGCTCTCCAGCTGGACTTGGCACCATTGACCACCACTCTTTGGACTCTATTGTCCAACCAGCTACTAATCCATCTTACTATCTGCTCTTCTAGCCCACACTTCCTGAGTTTTTCCACAAGAATGTTATGGGACACTGTGTCAAAAGCCTTGCTAAGGTCAAGATAGACTATATCCACTGGTTCCCTTGCATCTATCCATCCAGTTACAATATCATAGAAGGCTATTTGATTAGTCACTATGTAAGCACTATTAATGTAATCTTCTCTCTAGCTCTCTAATACTCATTTGTCTTGTTCATTCAAATTCATCAACTTTCAAGAAGTTTCACCATGCATGTTATCTCAGCTCCTTAGGGAAAGCTTTTACAACAGCAAATACCTTACCATTTAATTACATTCTAGTAACTTATTAGGTTATAACCTCCAGTTTATCTCATAGGGAAAAAGGGAACAGTGTATACTTTCTTTATGAATTTCATATGCACAGACATTTACCTACCTATTTGATACTAGTTTACAGTAGAGAGTTAAATTAAAAGAGATCAGAAACAATAAAGCAGCATGAAGAAATCAAATTGCTCACAGGCTTACATGATCTCAAACACATGAAAGACACATGGATTCATTCTCCCTTCTATGAGACCAGGATAAAAGGGAAGATGAAATTTCAAAGGGGTTAGTCTAGGAAAGAAGACAAGTTCAATGGGTCCTCAGAAGCTCCTTAGAGTGAGGATTCCAGAAGAAGTAAAATATTAAAAACATACAGACACTTCAGTGAATAAGCTGTTTTCCCACTTTTGGTAAAAGGTATTCATACCACCTTTATCAGGCAAATTAGGAAATATGCATATTAAAATTTTCATCATACCTCTTTATCTTGCACTATTTATTTCTGTATTCACAGGTAAATAGTCCTTTTTATTTTTCCTGAAGAACCTGATTATTTATCTGTCTGAACTGCTGCCACAGTGTCCCAGAGGAAAAGCCAAAGTCACCAGCAAAGCTCATTAAGTCCTGACAATTAACATACTTTGCAGAATTTCAGATTATAACCTAAGAAACAGGTTTGTGTAATCTCTTATGAAGAGAGATGACAGAAGCAAAATCAATTCCCCAAGGTGTACGTTAAAGAAGATGTAACATATAGCTTGACATTTACATATGATAAACCAAAAAATTTTTCAGAGTTGTCTAGCTGGGTCCAAAACATAGCTGGCTTAAGTCTTAAAATGCATTACAAATTTGTTGTGCGTTTACATAGGCTGAATACTTTATGAAGTGGCTTATTCTGTGTCCCACAACAATCTTCATATTAATAAAAACCAGGTTCTGATTCGAAGGAGCATACCCAACACTGAAATGAAACAATTTACACTATCACAGAAGAGGGCCATGACAGATACCTAACCATATAATTGTACACAAAGGACTTCCCTACCTAACCCTCATTTCCAGAATATTTGCACACTTAAATGTTGAATCACAGAAAGGCCACTGCAATTCCTAATGGACCTTGCAGTCCATGATATACCTGATTTACTGAATCATATTCACTTGCCTCTAAACAGGCAGATTATCACTTTCTGTGACACGTGAAACTTTAGAGTAGCTTTTTAAGACTTGTGAAAGAATACTCCAGCAATCCAGAAGGAAGACTAACTAGCTCATTAATGGTCTCAACAAGACAGAACAAAAGATTACTACCAGCTGATTACAGACTTGCTCAAATTTTAGTAATAAAGGGCAGAAGTGAGATGTTCTCACTTGTTTTGACTATACAAAATATTTTTTTTTCCAGACATGTTAATGCAAGATGTGACATGAAACTCATTTCATCCATTTCTGCTTCTGCTGCTTCCACATTTTATTACTAGAAGGCTATATACATATATAAATGACTGTATTTTTATAATTTCCAGGTGATATGAATCATAGTAAGACTGTTCAGCAAATTTCAGCCCAGCAAGAAGCATTGGAGTTGCCAGGCATGTTTTAGTGTGGGAACCATATTACACCTGTTTTCCCATAATTCATGCTGTGTCTTAATTTTATTCTGCATTTTATTCAGAGTGTTGACATTAACCTTCCAATTTATACAGGTAGATGAGCTGCTGAAACAGCAAATAATGTTGTGTCATGGAAACATTATGAGCATGCAGAATCTCTTATGATACCCTCATATGCAGCTTCAATCATACCTCTATTCTCAAACTTCGGTGTAACATATATATAACTGATGTTTCCATGGGGATCAATTATAAATAATAACATGAAATGGATCATGAATGTCACTCTATACTGACAGATTTGGGAATGATTAGTTGCCATAGTGATGACTTGGCTGGGGCATGCTGTGAGAAGGTAAAGAATATGGGAGGTTGTGTTTTGCATGCATAGTCAACTTAATTAATCTTGACATCATCTAGAATAGAGCAAGAGTCCTCTGAAAGAACTTCTTCTGTGAGGCATTTCTTATGTCCTTGAATACTGTAGTCAGAAAGCAGCTATGGTAAAATGTTTTCTCATTTTTTATGCATTTTTATTTAATAGGAGAGGGTTTTTTTCCATTTTGAATCCTACATTTAAAGTCATTGAAGCAAAGGGCTTTTTTATGGCATAATTCTCACTTTAACAATCTGTACTGGCTGAATAAAATCAGCTTGTACTGTTCCAGTATGCTTAAGCTAATAATTTAAGAAATGCTTTAAAAGGTCAATGAATGTTATTTTCATTGTGTAGTTACAATAACAGGCATACATATAGGGCAAGTGATTTCTTTGTTACCCAAATATATATGTAGAGAAACACTTAGAACATATAAAATATAGAATAACAGAATATATACGTATTAAAACATAGAAGAGAAACTGAGAATGCAAGTAAGAAACCTTATTTCATGCCTATATGACATTCATTGGTCTATTATTTTATTTTTATTCACAAAGATCCCTCTACAATTTAAAATATTACAAATTATTCTTATAGTTTTTTCTCATGCATTTATGCAATTTAGTATTCACAGTCTAGTACCTTTGTTAAAAACAATAATGGTAGCACCCGATAGAATTTAAAATTTACTTATTCTATATGTTCAGGTATACATATGATATAGGCCAGACACAGTAAACAGGACATTTTTGTCATTGAAATACTGTCCAAACACGCTAACACTTCTTAAAGTAAGATTGCTTATGATTTTTAAGAGTTTATGAATATGTATAAGCACCAAAACTATACTCATATCAGTAACATACTGATTTCTATTAATAAATCTTGAATGACACACCTAACATGCAAGCTTTACATCTCTTAAAAGATAAATTTGTGCATATACCATGCAGAATTCAAACTGAAGAGTGCTGCAAAATTCTTGCAATGCTCTCGAGTCCTGACTGAATGAAATGAAGAGGTCTGTATCCCCTTTCAAGGTCAAACATGCTTACAACTTTAAATACCTTAAGAATTAGGATTTGTTTCACTGGTTTCTTTATAACTATAGCTGAGTGCAAAGAGGTACTCTTGCCTCTTCAGTAGAATATTATTTTTATCATTTAAAAAACTAATATAAGCACTCTCTGCACTTATCTGTGTGACATACAAGGTTGCATATTGGTTAAAGTCTGTCCTTAGTTGTCTACTAATTAACTCTAGAAAAATATAGCATTTCTTTCTTTCAAAATATACTCAGCAATTTTGTTAGAGAGATCAGAATGGAAATTCTGCATATGAAAATGCTCTAGGATTTTGTGGAAAATACAACAGACACATGATTTTGCTATTTCCCTTAGCTTTTAGAATGAGAAGAAAAAAATAGCAAAAGCACTGTAAACATTGCTGTACAATGAAAAAAAAACGACCACTGAGTAATGTCTATGAGGCACTATTCCTCTTATATTCCCTTCTTTCTGATGCCAGTACAGATAACAATCCTGACTGCAAAGGCTGACATTCCCTAATGTCTTCCATACATAGTCACAAGTCAGCCCACAAATTACCTCTGCTGGCACTTACAAGCCTATGTAAAAACTTTTTTTACATGTAGTCTCAGAACATTATTCCCAACAGTTACAATTTCTGCTTATCATTAATCATCATAACAACGTCTTCTTCCTTTAGTAAGACAAACAATTTCCAGCCTAATGTTTTATCTAAATTAATCTATTTCTTCACCACCACTTTTTTTTTTCCTTAGGATTTATTTGAATACATTCAAAAAGACATCTATAAACATTTCTTTCTAGTTACTCTTTAATCTGCGTCTGTTTCATAATTATGCCTCACTTCTGTAAACTATGTCATTTGGACTTTATTTCACTTACATATTTAATATGTTTCTTCCTTTTAACTGCAATTGCTTAGATACTTCACCATGTTAGCATCATTTTCCCTTGGATTAAGTACGGTTTTACATTTATGAGTAAATTACATTATATATCAGAGTAGTTTACTGCAATTAATAGTATGATCCAAGGAAAATGATCTGATTTACCAATATGGTAATACTTCCTGGAAGCAATAGTTCAGTTTTTCTGCATCCTGAATCACAGAAATAAAATATGTGAACCATGTAGCATTCATGAAAGGCACTTCCTACTTGTCACAGATATCTACTTTTCATATCTGGGACATTTAAATTAGATATATGAGTTTCATTATATTTTACTTTTTAATATCCACTGGAATATTCTCTTCAATTTTCCTTCAACATAAACAAAGGAAATGAGTTAAAATTACTAATAAAACTCTAAATACATATAAAAATATATCCAGCTGTGACCCTTAGCTAGAAATTGGTTTGGATGGCTTCCTCCAACAAAATTTACAACATGTCATTTTTATACATGAAATGAGTGAGAAAGGAAATAAGATAAAGAAAGTAAAAAAAAAAAAAAAGACTGCTTGAGAAACTTAATTTAACTTGGAGATAATTATATCATCCCTGCATCTTAGAAACAGTAATTTGGCATGCCTGGGGACAGGAAATGCAGACCCAATAATGAAAAAAGATGTTAAGATAGAAGATGAGCTTTTGAAAGCTTGTAACTTAAGTGCAAAGACATTTTTTTGTAGAAGAACTGAATCATTTTCTATTACATTTGCTCTATTAAATCCTCAGACAAAGCTGCTCTAATAGTAGTTCCTCCTAGTACTGTCCTCTTTGTAAGGATAACTTTGTTTAAAGAGGCACAAACCACCTAGGACAATCTGGTTGACTGTTCTTGCATGGCATTAGCAGCTGTATGGGACCTACTTCTCACTTCTTCAGAATCCTTTCATTCTATTGCTTATTAATCTACCAGTTTAAAAGATTCATAAGCTTTAGCTGCATGCTGGTGGACCGCGCGGCTAGGGGTTAGTCGCCGTACCGTTCCTGAACCAGGTCGCCACGCCTACGACAGGAAACATCAGAGTTTTCATTACAAGCCACTTAAAAATGTTTCTCTCTAGTTGCTGAAACTGTGTCTCTAAAAAAATCAAACACAATAAACAGACAAAAACAGACAAAAACCCATCCCTGGACCTGAAACATCTTTAATAAACATAATGAAAAATGTCCTATGATGACCGGAAATCCTCAAAGTGACTGCAGAAGTGAGGGTTATTCCAACTACCTGATTTTTTAAAAAAATTTTCTAGGAAGATATTTCACATTTAATCTAGGAATGATGCAAGATTTAGATATATATGGAAAAAATCAATTTTTGGTGAAAATGTCCAGGCTGAGGATGGAACGGGTGAAGGATCTTTGACACACTTTTTAAGAAACTTGGGTGTAGTAACAATTCCAGACTGCACCATGAGCATGCCACAGGTTAGCACTGTTCAGGTTAGGAACAAACATCAAGGCAATCAATTGCTTCTGGCTAGACACTCTAGTGTAGATATTCTTGCCTGGAATTCAAGGTGTTTAAAGAATTTAACACCTGGAAACATATAATGAAATACATGAAGGAAATAAATGAATACTCAGATATATATCCTATGATATATTCAAGATATGCCTAAGAAGGGAAATATATTTTATCACCTTGTATCCTTAAGGAAATATGAACTGCTACTGCATTAATTTCTGTTATGAAGCTATAACAGCACAGCCACTCATGAAGTTACAATTTACAAGGTTTCAGTCAAGCTTATGGTTGTATATGTGTAGCAATCCTGAATATAAATACTACACATTTGTCTTTTATCAAACTGTGGCTCTTTACCTAATTCTTTTCCCATTTATTTTTCACAGTTAATTTCAGATATTCTGCCTTTGGAAACAGGATAGTCATGAAGCTTATCTGTAATGCATTAAGTCCCATTAGAGTGAAGGGCACTGAGGCTACTTGGACCTCACAAAATGAAACTGCCTTCATAAAGGATTAGATCCATTATATGTGGGGGGGAAATTATGTACAAATATACGTGTTATTTGATCAATAATTAATTTAAGTAACTTTTCATAACACCTCCCCTATTAACTGACATCCATTCAAAATAAATATCCAGGAATCAAATATGTGGAGACTTGAAGTAAGTTTTGCTGCCAGAATGCACTAATGAGATGGGCTAAAGAAGACTGACCTTAGTTCTAATTGGGCTCAGAATTAAGCTTTTTACATATTTTATGTGAAAGGTCCCTATGATTAATCCTAATTCAAAGCTGTGTAAATCAATGAACACTCTCAATTACCAGCAGCAAAGGTTGCACTAAATGGGTAACTGCTGGTTTAAACATGCATTATTAGAGTCTGCTAAAATTACATTTTGGGAAGTGTTAGTTACTGATATAGCTTGATTCAGAAAATAACTTGGACTCATTCAAAGCCCATAGGAAAGTAAACTTTATTTTTGCTTCATTACTGTTTTGCATTCATAGAAGCTGTTTTAGACTCCAGGCCTGGTAAACACTAGGTACATCTTCAGACATAATAATGTAAGAATTATTTATTTCTTCACAATTATCTGAGGCCTAAGGCATCGGTATAGCTTTTCTGCAGTGACGGCAAGGCGGTATACACTGAATGTCTCTAGTTTTAAACTTTTCGGTACTGAAAGTTAAGGATTATGTATAAGTATTCAATTTGTCCTTGGTGGACAAAGCTATGCAAATATTTGCTTTGTTTTACAGCTGTTTCCTGGTCTTTGATTGTGTTCTTTTTCCTAGGACATTACAGTTGAAATGATGGAATGTTTTGTTATCATCAAAAATGATGATCCCAAGCCATTGCTCTGCTGATACTCCTTTTTTTCTCTGACTCGGTCCCTACTATGTACACCAGCCTCTGTTCTGGTCAATTTAGTAGGGTGGTGTGTTGAGCCTCAGTCAGGAGCAAAGCACCACAGAACCACTTGCTCACTCCCTCTCCTCAGCAGGATGGGTGAGGGAATAGGAAGAAGAAAAGTGAGAAAACTCATGCATCTGACTACTGATTTGAATCTTCTCACTATGGAGTGGAGTTAGACAAGCACTGGTCAGAGTAATGGCTGAAAAACAGAGAAGGAAAAAGGTTTGATCAAGGCCTTAGCTCAGAAGTTTCATGCACTTATATCCTTAGTTTACATTTGACTTGGGTTTCTTGTCTCCATAGTACCTGTTAATATCAATATTCCTGTTAGCTTTCATAGAACTGATCACTGAGATTTGTGTTTTGACTAAAGGATCACAACTACTCATGCTATGTCCTACCATGTCCTTTGTAATGATATCACAGCCTGATCCAACAGAATTTACACAAAGAATTAAACACTAAATCCTATGCTTCATTACAATTAAATATATTTAACTATCAGGAATGTATTGTGTAAACAATGATGCCATTTAAAATCATGCTAATTAAAAAGCATATGTATGTATTGCATAGGAAATCTTAAATTTGTCTCATATGATTTGAAGTGATTTAAATTCAACTCATTAAAGATGATGTAAATCCTTAATCAGTAACTTTCACACTTAATTGAAGTTATGCGTGACCAGTAAAGGGTCTCAAAAAAATTACTTTTTTTTTTTTTGCATATTATGTTTGCAGATACTGGACTAAAAAAGGTTCACATATACTTCCAAAGTAAGTTTTCTTATTGAGAACAATGATTAACTTAACATAAGAAGAGTTAATCTCATCCTTGCTCAGCTAACCATTAAATTCAATCTCCCAATCCCCTGGGAGATGAAGCACAGACAAGGGGAATGTTAGCCCATAAGGCAGAATACTTCAAAAAGGAAGGATATACATTGAAGTGTCAGGTTGTTGTGACTTCATGTAGTAAGTTCACTAGAGCATCCATTGATTACTAATCTGAATTCATTACATTATATTCCTTAAGCTGTTCAGTGTACTAGGCACCATATTATTTTTTTTTTAATTTTTTTTTTTAAAGAATTAAATTCACTCTGCTCCTGCAAGATTACATTAATACAGTTCCAGAGATCTCTTTCAGAGATCTGGTCTTATTTTCATATTGCAATAGAATTCTCCTTTACACATGCAAAACTTACATCAGGCTATACCTGATTGCTCACTAAAGTATTATGGTTGTGAACGTATGGCCTCGTGTCCTGAGGAATTCATGTAGACTCTCTGAGAAGTGAAGTATCACAGAAAATGGTCATAGCTGAGTAAAGGCCCAGCAATTTAAAAGTAATTTAAAGTACACACGTATGTGAATCTGAAAATCAGCATATGCCTGTGTGTAGATTCATAAGTTCTGTTCAGACCTCATAGTCTGAATTTATAAAGTACCTTGGGTAGATGGACTTACACTGTTGTTTACACCTGGAGTTGCTTTCAGATTCCAACATTATACATCGTGCCAGAGCTCATGTCTGATCTCAGAATGGGATCCAGAAACTAGGTGCTTCTTGAGGATTTGGGCAGGAGACAAATTCTAAAAACACCATACAAATGCCAGCAACTTTCCAATTGAATAGAGTACTTTCCAGAACTGTTTTGGTTTATAAATACAGTGAGAAAAGAACATGCAATTCCACTATTATTATCATCTTTGCCATTAATAACAAAACCTTATGTTTCAGAATCTTGCCTTAGGCTATGTACTATCTTATCTCCACACAAGTTTTTCCATACTTTGTTATATTCACTACTGAGAAAAAACCTAAATATATATGAATTTCATGGATGAACTCAATTGTTCAGGGTAACTGGTTTTACCTTGTTTAGTGTTATTATTACTCCCAAACAGTCTATCTGACCTAAAACTTGATTCAAGTTTAAGAAGAACTTCAGCAAACCTCTGCTTTCAGAATCACAGTGTTGAATGTATCATGCTCTTCAGAACTTCATCTAGGAATAAATTTACATACCTTGCAACACATACTCCTACACAGATTTTCTTTTCCAGCTTTACTTAACTTTGAGTCATCTATAAGCATATGAACCTACTGGGTATGACCATATAACCTCTGTTCACTCATCATTTCTCAACAATACCATAGCAAAATAACTTTCAGATTCAAAGTAGGATTCTACTTACTTCATGAGTATTTCTCACAACCTCTTTTTTTTTTTTAACTCTAAGAATAACAGTGCATCTTCACTCATACTCTGACTGTGAAACCATTTTTTTGCTATTTTTGGTAGATAAAGGTATTGTTCTCGCATATTCCCTGTACTCCAGTGATTTTTCCCTTTTACTAATTGCAAGGTCCTAAACTTATCATTTAAGGGATTTTGAACATTACTTTTTTTACCAAATACAGTCAGCATGTTTTTCTTCTGTAAACAGTTTCCATATCCTTAGGTTTACCTAAATTTTACATGAATAACATTTATAGACAATTTAATGTCTAGAAACATTTTACACGCTTATACCATTTAAAGGGGGGGAAAGGCTAGACATTACAATAACAAAAGAGACAAAAATTACGAAGAAGTGTATGAAGAGTGGACCAATATATATATATGCAGACTGAACCAGAATGAACCTGACAAAGAAAATCATACAAAACTGCATGCCAGAATAAAAAAAATAGTGATTTAGGAGTTATAAAAAAGGAAGTTGTGCTTTGGCACACATACTTCTTTTTCAAAATGTAAGAAATATGGACTGTAGTACCACTTCTCAGACTGGTCTGCACAAAAAAGAATTACAATAGTAAGGAGTTATGAATGTTTAACAATACAAAATCATGGCAAAAAAACTGAAGGTAAAAAGATCACAGAATGGGTAGAGCTGGAAAGGACCTATTACAATTGACCAATCCTACCCTCTGCCCAAAGTAGGTTCAGTCAGAGCAGGCTGCCCTATACCATGTCCAGATGGGTTCTGAATATCTCCAGAGATGAAGCCTCAACAAGCTCTCTAGGCAACCTGCTCCCAGTTCATTGGTCTCCATCCAACTTGTGCTGATATCTGGGATTTTTCCTCCCCAAATTCAAGACTTTGCATTTCCCATTGTTAAACTTCATGAGGTTCCTACCTAAATTAGATACCTAGATAGACCTTGGTTCTCTGACCTGAATCATTCCAGTCCCTCTGAATGGTAGCACATGCACCTGGCATATCAACTAATTCTCCCAGTTTTGTGTCATCTGAAAATTGCTGAGGGTGCACTCAGTTCCATCATCCAGATCATTAAGAAAAATATTAAACAGTACCGGTCACAATATTGCTCCCTGGGGTACACAGCCTCCAGATGGGCTTTGTGTCACTGCTATCAGAACCTGTTTGAGCCCAGCAGTTCAGACAGTTTTTAGTTCACCTCAAAGTCTATTTCTCAAGTCTGTATTTCAGCAGCGTGTCCACTATGTTATGGCAGGCAGTATCAGACCTTGCTAAAGTAAATACAAGCATCATCTACTCTTCTCCCTTCATCCGCTGAACCAGTCATTTCATTGTCAAAGGCCATCACACTATTCCAATGTGACTTCCTCATCATAAATTCATGTTGATTATTCCCTATTACCTTCTTGCCCTTAGGAATATGTGTTAAAACTATTGTCAAATATGAACTCGATATAACTTTGCTGTCTGGTTTTATGGAAAATTTCATGACATCAAGTGGGAAAAAGCCAAAGATAAGGAATTCTAACTTTACCCATGGAAAGTTCAGATACATGTGCAAAATATCTCCTCTGTCAGCAAAATACAAGCTAAGAATGAGGCATTTTTCAGCACTTATTATACACTTGTGGGTACAATAAGAACTGTCCATATAAATCAAGAACTACAGTAACCACAACTCATGTAGTCTAGTTTTATTACCAATCCATAACTTAAATCTGAGTCAATGAAGACCAAGTCTCTTCAATTAACTTTAAAGGAGGGTGTGCTACTCATGTTTCATTGAAATTATGAGAAATGAGGCATACCAGTTTGATTTTTACATTTACTGAAATATTCACGGCAAATAGATATTCCTAGGATCCCTCAAATGGAAATAGTAAAGTTTTACAGTTACAAGCTATTCCAAAGGAGAAGAGTTGCTCTCCCTCCCTTCTTGTTATAAGCTCTTCTGCATGGCATAACATAATGAAAGAGGACAATCTGAACATGGGACAAAAGGAGTGAATAAAGCTGTTTAGCTTGGGATCCCAAGGAGTGTATAATGGAGATTACATTTACACGTGCAAAAGCAAACCCTTGTATCCATATTCCTAACTGAGCACTCTAGTTTCCAAGACTGGTTAATGCCAGGAGAGAGAGAGAGGGAGAAACAGGAAAGCAGGAATTGCCTCTCACTTGTGCCTTAAAAGTGGCAGTTAATCTTCTGTTTTTAAGGGAATTGGAAGTCTACCTTCATGAGAGACTGTGAGCAGTAAAATACAACCAAAGATACCTGCTTGAGTCTAGTTGATACAAAAGCCAGACCCATCTTAATGAACTCTACATACTCATTTGAGGATTCTAAGACAGCAGGGTTGTTGATATGAACTCCCTGCTCTGTCAGCAGGAGGATTTCTTCCATTTAAGGTTTATATATATTCTAAACCCTGGAGTTTCTTTTAACAGCAAAGAAAACACACATACAAAAAATCTGTTGTTTTCTTTCTCCAAACATGGAGAAAGACATTTGCATGACTACTTGAATAACACCTTTAATCGATAAATAGTCAGAAAGAAGCTTTAAGGCAAGCGATTATATTTTGGACAGATCCCCTAGCCAAAAATATTGGGCAAATCTGTGAGCAAATCACACAGCTGAATTTAGCAGTATGTTAGATGCATCATTTCAATTGTAACTACGGCCTCCGTATTCTTTGCTTTAGTAACAGTTCGTAGTGTTGAGTCATAGAGCCTGCTTAGATGTGCAAGACATGTAATTGAGTTTGCGATGGAAAATGTCTAAATGTAGCAGCAGAAATGCAATGTGTGCTGCTATGTGACCTTTGTCAGCAATGCTAGAGGCTTTTTTTCACATGATACTGCTAGTTGTCAGTATTAACAGTGAGGATGAATTTCTTTTTGTCAAAGAAATCAAACCATGAGAGAGGAGTTTCTGAGGAACTCCTCACAGAGGAGATCACTGGTGCTTGATCTCATCAAGCTGCTTTCTTTGTTATGAGAAAAGGCAGGTAAGAAAATGAATAAATGACACCCCTAAGATTTTTAAGAACATGAGAAAGTCATTATTAGACTTTGAGACCAGCAAATAATATATCCCATTGATCAAGAAGACAAGGGATATTGAGGAAAAAAAATGTTGTTTTGTTCTCCTTCCCCTTCACTTAAACAAATTAAATTCTACCATGTCACATCACAGTTTTTTGAGTATTGATTTTTTTCAATCTTTGCTTGAGGTGACTGAAAAGGTTCAATATGAGACCTCGAAAAAGAAAAAGAGTAGAGCAATGATGCTATATTCAGTCTGCAACCGACAGTATATCCATAATACAAAAAAAGATGACAAGTCATATGGATATTAAGCCCTTTTCCTTTTTCATTATTATGCAGTTTGCTTCAAATACGCTGCTGAACAGTCAGAGAGCTTAGCACAAGGAGCAACTTATTCATAAGAATTGAAAATGGCTTGTCCACCAGAGGGTCGAACATCTTTTTCAAAAATGCGGTAGGAGCGCCCTCTACTGATATTTTTCAGATTTCCCAGCTTTCTCGCTTTGGTAAATGTAATACATCCAAATACACTTAGATTACATACACATCAAGTATTTCAATTTTCTTGATTACTTAAAAGAATATAAGTAACCATTTAGTGTAAAACGCATTTAATAGAGGTATTACTGATTTATACAAATGCATTATTGCATTCATATTACATATGTATGATTCACCAGTAGAATTAAGAAAAAAATTATCTCTGCTTTGATAAAATAATTCTAGAAGTTTGTCATATTGTGAGACATATCAACTTCGAGACGGTAGTGGATGCTGTGTAGCTGTATTAAGCTGGATTTGGGCTCTTAGCAAAAAATTAGAAGTTCTAAGAAGAGTTGGCAGAAGATCATTAAATGACTACCCTCTTCAGTTTATTAACATTTGGGCATCTTCTTTTTAGCAATTCCACTTGCTGTATCTTAAAAAGAATAAAATATTAGTTTTTAAGACCATTTTGGAAAACATGTTTAATTAAGGAGTATCAGCTCAACTTTGTTCGCCAACTGTTATTTAGCTGGAACATGCATCCAATCTTTGTTAGTTCAGCTTCATCCAGCAAACACTAGGTTTATTCATCATGAGGGCTATGATGAATTGGACTGTAGGGGGAGACAGGCCTGTTGCTGGCTCAAGCTTGTGATATATATATATTAAGATTATTATAAAGTATAGAACTAGATATTTTGCTAACTT
>JANHFX010025243.1:0-28019 GCA_027560015.1 Chloroceryle amazona
GGAGAAGAGCCTGACCCCCACCTGGCTACAGCTGCCCTTCAGGTAGTTGTAGAGAGTGATGAGGTTCCCCCTGAGTGCCCTCTTCTCCAAAAGGAACAACCCCAAGATGCCATTGGCTTTCCATGCCACCTGGGCATGCTGCTGACTCCTGTTCAGCTGGTAATCAACCAGTACTCCCAGGTCCCTCTCTGCCAGGCCACCTCCAGCCACTCATCCCCCAGTCTTTAGCGCTGCAGGGGGTTACTGTGGCCAAAGTGTAGGACCCTGCACTTGGTCTTATTAAATCTCATATAACTGGCCTCAGCCCACCAACTCAGCTGTTATCTTTCATTTCAGTTTCTGCAGAATAGCTGTCATTAGGAACCAATACCATTGCATTTTGCAATTAAATTAATAAAAGAATATTAAAATTACAGTAGTAATGAATAAAAAGCTATTTAAAATTTTAGCAATGTCATAAATCCCAAATTTCAGTAAAAATACACAACCCTAATGAATTAATATTCATCCTGGAGCCCCAGAACAAAATATGAGTTGTTTGCCATCCAATCACAACTTTGCTCTTGGTCTAATCAATTATTAATAATTTCTTTGCTGATGATGGGGGCTATTTTGTAATTTTATTTCATCAGTTTCTAGTAGAGCAAAAGAGGACATGTAGTTTGGTTCCATTTTTCATCTCTAAAGACATGGGTAAGTTATCTGTGGATGCAGAATTTGAGCTTACAACATAAATAAATTATTTTCTCCTGTAAAAGTGATAGTAAACAAAAGCCAAACTCTTACTGATCTGCGCCTCACATTCACCACACTGGATCATAGAATTGGCATCCAGAATCTGAAATATAAGATACATTTCTTTAGCATTACAATTGTGGAACTAAGCTTGAATTTAGACAGCAACAAAGCGTATGTCACAGTTACCTGTCAGCATGTGTGGTGTCGGCTGCTCTACTCTTCTTCTCCATCACAGCCAGATACACCCCACAACTCTGGAGTTGTGCCACATGTCATTTATCCAACATGCAAACTACATAATTTTTGTGATGAGAATTGCCCCGCTCCTGGCATGATGTGATATGACTTCCTGCTAGACCAACCTGTACTCAGTTCAGCTCTCCATCTTTCATGGAGAAAAGTTTGAAACAACTAGAGGATCAATTAGGAGGCAATGGAACAGCCAGGAAGATGGTTTGTGAAGCAATCTACAAGTTATCACACATTTAAGAAAAAGGAGATTCTATGTTGAATTGCTCAAAGAGCAGAATTTTAGGAGACAAATCATAAAGTTTTTTTGCAAACAATTGAAGGAAAACCAATCTGCAAAAATAATGACTGAAAGAAACAAACCTTTATACATTTTATGTCCACTACTATTCTTAAATTCAGGACTGTAGATGTGCATGCTTTGGTGACGGCAAGAAAGAGTGAGAATGGCGAACACACTCTGCTAAGAGGACAGTTTAAGAGAGTAACACATTCTGGAATTACCAATATCTAACGTAGAATTCAATGCTACTTAAGATGATTCACTTTTGCCACAGTGCCTTCACTGAACCTAGCAGCTGCATATGAACAGATTACAGGATCTGAATAATTTATGTGCTTGAGATTGTTAGAAACATAGGTAAAACCATACTGAGTAAAATTGCCCAATACAACCCATTACAGTGTCCTAGTAGCGGTAAATGCAAGTGGTGGAAAGTGCATTTTGCAATGTTTCTCCACATCTTCACACTTCTTTGGACTACATGTGGCAAAAATATCTATTTGGAACAAAACCAAATTAATTGAAAAAAAGACAGGATTTATAAAAATACTTCCCATTAAAGCTCAACATTCCCAGAGTACAGAAAATTTTCACATATAATCATCTAGATTCCTTTCAGTAGGAAATTTCCCATTGGTAGTCATGGAAGCAAGACTGGATCCTGAATTATGCAGAACATTTGCATTCTTCATTTTAGTAATTGTGCAAAGTTCATGTATTTGGCTAAGTGCCAACTAACAGCCATGAGAATGTGGTGACCAAGCAGAACTGATGCTGTGGACTGGCACAGTCATAGATGATTACCATTACTATAATACACAGACAGAAAATCTGCCAGTTATTTCTCTTCTCATCAAAAGGAAAAAATCTTAAATGCTCAGGAATGGAAGACAGGCTGATAAGCCAAGCCAGTTGAGTAAAAGGTCTCTGGAACCAGATTTTTAGCTACATAAAACAGCTGTCATATATCAAAGTCAAGATGTATTGAGGCAAAAACCACCCAGAGGCATTGTATTTTAAGTATTGGAGAATGAAATGTCCACAGACTACAGCATGTGTGCTATATGTAATAGCATTTCTGAGCTGGGGGAACTGGATTCATGTACATGTAATGCATCAATCTAAAATGTTAGCAATGCTTTGCCCACCATTAGAGGCATTGTACTTTCATGGGGCCTGACTCCAATGAAATTAATTCTATGGCCCTTTTTTAATCCAATAAAAATCTACTCATCCCAGCATGGACTCACAGGTCATTTTAATATAAACATTTATGCTAGTATAATTAGTATTATTGATATAAATTAAATGAGAATTCTACCATTTATTTTACACAAAATAGTGATAGATTAATTAAAGCCAGTGAGCATTATAACTGTACAAAATACCTTTGAAACTTAAGTCTGATGTAGGTCGTAGTTGTTTTAAAAGTACATGACAAGAGAAAATTTGTTGATGTAAAAAGGATTTACTTTCTTTTTGTTTCATTTCACAAGTAATTTTTCATTTTCACATGTTTAATGGCAGAGAACGGTTAACAAAATATCACATTGTGATATTCATGTGAAAATTAAAATCCTTAACAGAAGATTTAAGTTTAATTTCCTTAACCTACCTATACACCTGCATTTCTCTACTCAGCCTCTACCTTTTCTGATACAGACTAGTGTACATTTTTACTAGTGTGGCAGAGACATCTAGTACATCACTGTATCTCTGTATTATTAGAAACATGACAATGTGATTAGAAGTATCTGTTCTGTCCTATATTTAATACCTACTCAATTAACAGTTTGTTGAGTTCTTTTACAGCTGTACCCATCTTCTCTGGAGAAGCTGCATGTCCCTTTTCCACTTCCACATGTCCTCAAAAAACAAAATATTTTCATCTCGACTTTTTTTTCCTCATTTTTAAGGGACAACTATGCCTTTTTCACCTGTCCTTCCAATTACCACTCATCATACAGACCCTTCTCCAAAAGACCAACTGACAGCCACCTTCTACTTCAGCGGCAGCAAGAGCAGTATGTCAGCAGCCATGAGGAAAGATGAAGCTTCTTTATAGCAGAGAAGCTCTCTGCTATAAACTCTCAACCACTTTCAACTTCAAAGAGCACAAGGAACAACGTGTAAAATTGTAATTTATTCTAAACAAAAATTCAAATATATTCAAGAAGTAAGAATTCACTAAGTTTATGCAGCTTGAGAAGTTCAAAGTGTTATTCTGTTCTGTCTGGCAAAATGTCTAAAACTAGGCACGAGATTTTATTCAAACTCCATTTTAATTTCTTGTTAATTCCTAAAATAATGGATTTATTTTAATGGCTTTCCAGATAAATTATCGCACCCAAAGCTTTATTTACTGCATTTTCTGTATAAGGTAAAGGCTGAATTCTTCATTTAAACTCAGGTACAGACCCTAACTATAAAATCACCACTAAAGATTCTGGAAATCTGTACGGACAGATTTACTGGTGTGGAAAAACACATCATATTGCACCAAAAATTAACAGCGCCTAAAAAAAAATTGTTACGTGCTTGAAATAAGTTTCTAAATAAACTGCAGCATCTTTGTAAGAGGTGAAGCTAAAACAGCCCTTTATCTTAAAGCTTTTGCTGAGAGAAAATATTAAGAATTATGATTTCTTTAAATCAAAAAGCAAGTGCAAATATGCAATAAGTGATATACCACAAGTACGTGATAAGAAAGAGGGTTTCCTTGTCATGTACCGTACAAAATAATATCTGTGTTTATATTAAGTATAGCTACCTCTGAGCAAAAAAGGCAGCATTTGGTTATGTGAGTAGAAAATATTCCTCTGACAGATTAATTATTTTTGAAGCAACAGCAGCAATGACCTGATTAATATATGGAGCTCACTATCCCTATGCTTCTATAATGGTCCTATTAAGTAAATTCCATTTCCGTGAAAAGATTCAGACTTACTGAATGTACTTTATGTACTTATAAATGTGTCAACAAGAGACAGGGAGGTAAAGGTTCCTAAGAGGTATTACTGCAATGTATATTTGATAATGAAATTTGTTGGTGAAATTAGCCAAAGAAAAGTATAGAAGTCTAATGGGCTTCACTTATCCTTCAAAAAAGCACACATTTCCAGTTGTAGCAAAGATATGATGGATGCTTTCTATAATAGAGTGCCACAGCTAGCAAGGATAGAGATGAATTTACCTGTTTGCAAGGGAGATATTTTTACAAATAGTTTTGTCCATGACCATGAACTCTTCTCTTTGACAAACCAATCCCAATTACCATAGTCAACACTTGTAAAAGAAAACACACACACACAAAAAAAAAACAAGACACCAAAAAAAAAAAAAAACAAAAAACAAACAACAAAAAAAAAAAAAAAAAAAAAAAAAAAAAAAAAAAAAAAAAAACAAAGCACAGAAACCACACACACTTGTAGCTTTTCTCATTCCTTCTAACTATAGTTCAGATTCTGGGAACTAAAGAGCTAAGATTAAAATTTTGCATGTGAGAACATGGATTTACTTAGACCACATTGCAAAGAAGTACATTGCCAAGCTAGTAATTGTTCTCTCAGATGAAATTAGAGACAAAATAAAATGGGTATATTGAAGGGTTTTTTTCTTTTTTTTTTTTTTTAATAAAACTAAGTCAAATATTTAGAGTATTTCCCCCTAACCAAAATGTGTTGTTAAAAAAAAAAATCATTGATGTTTTTGGAGGAGTACTGGATTATAAATGAAAGCTATAAATGAAAACTGTAAAATGTCTATCTCCAGATTACTTTATTAGAAAATCCAGTATACCAGGAATTAGAAAATCCAGTATACCATGTAAGACACTGCATAACTTTACCTTCTTTAATTACAAACCCAGTGTGATGTTTCTAAAATAGCAGATACACCTGCATACCTAAGGGGAAGCAGGACGGAGATAAGGAGAGGTTTTTGTATTCCCTTGAAAGCTTAAGGTTGATAGTAGACAGTGTTACAGCAGCACTGGAATTGCAGGGTAAAATACTGTCCAAGTGAAAAGCACCTTCCTCTTGGAATATGTTTTTCAAGGTTTCAAATGCACACACCATTATTTAAAGGAACTTTTATTAATTCTCCCCTTGAAACCATTTGTTCCCTGCTTTTTCCCTACTATGTGGTTATTGATTCTTGTTCCACTAAGAATTCAGGTAAGCATCTCTTAAAGAAAGTCGATGCTTCCATTTGGTTCTGCAGCCCTGTGGGACAATTATCCAGGGAGAGTTCAGCTTCAGGTAGATGAATAGCTGAGGCAGCACCAGTGATCCATGTCAGCTGCCATCTTTCGTGATCCTTTCTCACATGCTTTATATAAAGCACTCTGGAAAGCAATGAGCTTTTTGTGTGTGCCCGGTTCAGTAGCGCTGCACCTCGGCAGAGCAGTCCGGTGTTTCCATGGGGTACGGCGTTTACAGTCTGCAGTCCCTGAGCTACACGTGAACAGCAAAGCAGATACACAGAGGAGGAAGTCCAAAGCCTGCTGCCCTCCTTCCATCCAGACAGACAAAAGGTGTCTCTCTGCCTGACTAAAAGATTACTACTGCTGAGTTAGTAATAGATTAATATGTGATTACTCCATTTGGGTTTAGAGAAAATATTTTTATTTCCTCACGGTCTCATTGCTAATTTGGAAAATTTTACACCTGATGCCTGTTCTGATGTTGTGGCTTGTTTTTTTGAAAAGGGAAGTGTCATCTCAATTAGGTAATGTTTACATCAAGGACATTGTATTTGAGTCTCGCAAGTTTTAATAACTTCAGGCATGTAATATTCTGTCAGGGAGAGGCAATACCACCTCAGTTTTCCATATAGGGAATTGAGAAACTTACTTCTTGTATCAAATGTACAAAATCACACAGGGCATCCCCAGGGGAGCTGGGAACTGAGGCAGGTGTTGCAAAATCCAGGGTAATGTCTTAATCTGTGGGACAGCCGTCTTTGCTGGTTCTGGAAAGACAGAAGTGTGGCTGATTAAACAGGGAGGGTGTGTTGCCTGCTTTTCAAACAGCTCTCTGCTGCAGCTGGTCAGAGCACTCTTAGAATGTGTAGATTTGTCACAGAGATTTGATTAAAAATGAGTTTCTGGGAAGTCACTCCAGCCTCATCTGTTCTGTTGAGCTGAAAGTTAACAGCGGTGTTTCCAGGGCTGTGCTAATTTTCCTTGTTGTTGCTGGTGCTGATCAAGATGTCTTGGCATGGTCAAAGGTATTTGCAGGACATTAAAACAGGGAAAATGGAAAAACAAATTAAAAACTTTGGAGTATCCTTTAAAAACTACGTTAAATGGATGAGGAAAAAAAAACTTAAAAGCATAGGTTGTTTAATACATAAATATGGAAAATCTGATAACAGCAGTTGTTACAGATGAGATAAAAATAAATTGTAAGATACCTTAAGTATTAATTAAATGGCTGGAGGCCAAAAGCTGCTTTCTGCTCTCAACAGTGTAATCCCATTGGAATACCAGTTGGAGTAAAAAGATCAGGATTTGGTCCTACATCTACCAGCCACTACCAAATAAGGCTCCTTGCAGAATTCAGTAGCAGAGTTGATGTGAATCCAGACACAGTGGGAGGAAGCTGTCGTTCTCTCAGCCTCCTCAATGCAAGGGCAGAGGATTCGGTTTTCTTCCTCAAGGTATAACTTTCACTTTCCCATGTCCTGAAGTACTTGTACTGGTACTTTCTGCTGGCTTTTCCTGCCTACTTGGCCAAGATCTCCATGACATTTAGCAGTATGGGAAGGATGGGGTGGTTATGATTGCAAGGATGAGATCCACAGCTGTATTCTGGATGTGCTTTCCCTTACGCTGACTATGTACTAGCACCGACTGCACCTTCCCAGCCTGATACTCTCATATCAAATGGCCCTGACATGCCGCTATGGTAAGTGCCTGGCTCATTGTACCTGCTGGTGGAGCGGATGGGTGGGCTTAGATGGGCAGTGGTGGTTTTTGGTAGTAACCTGGGTCTCTCTGGATGAGTAGGAGTGTTGCTTGAGCTGTAGTGGTACAGGCTGCAGCATTAGAGGGTTCCGTGTATAGCACTGTGATTCAAAAAGAGGTTGTATTGCTGTGTTTCAGTTAAGACAGGGGATTCTGTGGGGCTCGTGTGTAGCTGTGTGACAGGCATGTCTTAGAGCTGAAGGTTTCACAGCAGGTAACATGTTGACATTTTTTGTGTATCAAGATGTAGTTATGTATGTATAATTTAAGATAGTGAAAAATAACAGCATATTTTTCATGTTCGTACTTAATTGTATGAAGTTCATGTTTAATTATTGCCCTTTACAATTTTATTCCATTCCAAAGTTTTCAGGTAGCTTTTAAACTGTTGCTTAAATTTTGTCTTTGATTATCTCTGTGGATGGATTTGAGTCCTTATCTTCCAGCTTTGCTATAGTTTGTTGGGATGACTTGAGCTTTGTGCTCAGTTCCCTTGTGATAAATGTCTATGGGAAAGATGCCTATAGCCTATGGAAAGCATACTGAGGGCTTAAGCAGTTAGCATGCCAGGAGTTGTCCAGCTACTAACTCATCCTGAATCAGAGCGTACTGGTGTGTTTTTCATTGTGTCTTCTAAGTAGCTGACCAGAGTATTAATCTATTTTAAGTGCTTTGCTTGGAGCTCGCTCTCTAACTGAGCTCATTTTGCCAGGGAGCTGTGTGATGATATGCTGGTATGTTGTATTTCCTTTCCCATATACGTGCAACTTTTCTCCGTGCTTTCGCATTGGTTTTTCTTTGTTAATTTGTCCGCTTTAGGTCTATGAGTGCTCATCCCTTTTAGAAGAGAATCATTCACAATAGTAGCAGTTGGACATGGTATCAAAAAGAAGCGCGTTCAAAGACCTGTTCTTTGTTTACTGGCTGCAGCATTAACTAATGAAGAATGAAATGTTTGAGCATTTATCTGTGCCAAGGCAGATTCTAACTCAAGCTGTTTCAGTGTTTTATTTCACGCAAACTCCTGTTTTTCACTGCTGATCTGTAGAATAAGCTTGCATTTCCTGTTTCAGTGTCATCTCAGTTACACTATGGATGGATCACTGCATGCGGCTCTGAATTCTGCTTGTCTGTGTAGTTGTTGAGAGGCTGCGCTGAGAGCTGTCGGCGAGCTCGCCCTAGTCTCTCCCCGGGTGTGCAGGGTCCAGCTGATTCAGCAGAGCTGGAGGTTACAAAAGAGGGAGGATTGGGTGAACAGTTGTTAAGAGGAGATTTTGTAGCTTTCCCGCATGGCTTTATAGAGGTCTCTGCTGTGACCTGACATGGGTACTTTCCAGTTTACAAAGCATAGCTTATTAAAGCAAAATTCTATTAAACAATATACACTAAAAGCCTAGACAGTACACCCTTCATCAGTAGAGAGCTCGGCTTCTGTTACTCGATAGTTGACTCACAGCCCTAACTTCTATTTTGACATTTGATTCCCGTGTCTGACCTCTGATTTTCTTTCCTTTTTGCCCAATTCTGGAGTCCTTCTGTTGCAGTGAGTTCACATAATGTCTTATCCTTCTGATACTAGTGGAAGAAATCTTAATGCAATTGTCACTTTTGCAAGAGCTAAGCACATTTAATGTAGAATGCCCAGACAGGACTACACAACCTGTACATTCCTTGTGTGCTCCTCTATGGATCTGTATGGCTCTCAGTGTGTCCCACACTTAGAGTTACTTTACTGATCCAGATTTCCCCCTGCAAGCTTCCTGGATTTAATTTTCAGGGTGTGACCACTGCCTGGTGGAAGGATGTTGCTCTTGGATAAGCTTGTTAACCCCTAGCCTTTTGACCTTTTGTGTCTTATTCTATGGGGTTAGTTAGATTTATTCCTGTAGTTTCTTTGTTGGATTGGCTATATTTCATTTGAATTCTAAATAATTATTAGTTCTGTATTTATGACCACATAGGGCTTTTATGGAACCAGCTAGTAAAACTGTTTTACCTGCAGTGAAGTACACCACTCCAGGTTTGTGCCTGCCCCAGGGCTACCTTGCCATGTTTACATGTCTGCAGATCTACTCCCATCTTTTTTGCCACAGCTCACGTGAAGTAAGGGACTCAGTGAAGTTGCTTGGTCCCTGGGGGTCAGCTGTCTGTGAAACTCCTTAGTAAGCATACATAAAGATAGCCTGTCAGTTCTGCAT
The DNA here is from genome assembly GCA_027560015.1 of Chloroceryle amazona. Classification (NCBI taxonomy): domain Eukaryota; kingdom Metazoa; phylum Chordata; class Aves; order Coraciiformes; family Cerylidae; genus Chloroceryle; species Chloroceryle amazona. Next base: position 9,437 of record JANHFX010025243.1, read on the forward strand.
ATACTTTTTCATTTTGTTTTCTCCTTCTCTGTGCAGTTGGTGCTTTCTTCAGTGTTATTTGTTGTTTGGCATCAGCACCCTGCTGAAAGTTTTATAGCACATACAAATAAAAGCAGCCTGTGCCCTGAAGTTTTTACATTCTGAAGACACATGGAAAACAGAGAAATCCAGATGCTGAGGACTTTAGTATTTGGGATTCTTTAGTTGCTGTTTAGATAGTTGTGAATGATTTTTCTTTTACCTTGTACACAGTTCTTTTTTTGCTTCATAAAGAATCTTGGTGGAGCACAAACCTTGTTCCAGATATGCTGCACTGAATAAGTGTCCCTAAGAATATGTCATGAGCTCAGCTGTAAAATAGGCTGCATTGTTCTTCCTCTCTCTATATCGAACACAGTTGGGAGCCTCCCTGTGCCAAAGGACACTCTCCAGCCTGACAGCTGGTTATGGGCCATAGTTGCCTTCTGCCTGGCTATTAGGGTCTTGTTTTCAGATTAGGAAATTAGTTATATCAAGGGCCCTGCTTAGAAATGGGGCAGGATGCTTAAGCTTCAGGAAAGGGTGCCCTACTCCTGTGTTTCACATAATGAGCGGTACTTTGTGCAGAAAAACAAGGGATGCAGTCTGAAAGAAACTGAAATCTGACATATTTATTCTTAGCTTTTTGCTAGAATCATTCAGCTTATCAGTATAGAAAGCATCTCATCTGTGTAGGCTGGCTCTCTGATCTCCTGTTGTGGGTTGTTGGATAAAGAGACATCTCAGCTGCAAAAAATACGATCTTGTCTTGCTGGTTTTGTGAACATCACCTGTGAATCTTTGGCTTCTTGTTCTTACGAGGTGGGACTGTGTGAAGGGGAAGCAGTGAAGCACAAGTCTCTCCCTGGCTTATGTTCTTAATTTGTTTGAAACCATACCCATTGAAGTCAGTGGCAAAACTTTTCTTTGGTCGGTTCGGGATTAGGCCTAAACTCTGCACCCATTTTGACAGGAGAAATCTGAGAGCATACTATTTCTCTTCCTAAATGTCAAGTTTCAAAAAGGGATGAGTATTGCTTGCCATGAACTAATTTTTATCTGCAGGAAGTCACTTTTCTTCAAGGCCAAAGATAAATAGTGAAATGCTAGAAATTTCCTAGGGCCCTGCCTTTCAGCTGTCTAATCGTGCTCATTGCAGAGACACTTAAGACTGCTATGTGCAGTGTTGCTTTAAATTGTCGGTTTGTTCAGTAACCTTTTTTACACTGTCTTGCAATATTATAAAAGAGGGTCACTGTTGAAACTAGTAGCACATAATTTTAGGCTTAATCCAAGAACATACTTAATTTTTTCCGTGTTGTCTGCCCATGAAGTGCCATGCCACAGGACACGACTCGAGAAACTCAGCTCTATAGTAAGCAGTATAGATACTTTCATCACAAACAGTTTTTATATTTATCCTTGATTGGATGCATGTAAACAAACCTCATGATGTTTCAGGGCAGTAGGTCTTCCCGGTGGATCTAGTATATGACACTAAAAATAGCTTTAACTCTCTTTTTTATTATGGGAGAAATAATTTTGCTTTTGACTTGATGAATTACATGCCTAGTAACCTGATCAGAGTAGATCTTCAAATAAAAAAAGCTACAGAGCAGAAATAACTGTTTGCAGGGCCCTTTTCTTTCCTTTCTGTCACTTCCCTGTCAGGCCTGTTGCCCAGTTAATTTTCTTCAGCTGCATTCCTGTGCAAGTAGCAAGTCCTTTGGCTGTAAAATTAAAATAGAGGAGGAGAAAGGCAGCAGTGCCTGAATCATTTTATTAAGTTGTCTTGATCTTATCTCCAGCCCTTTCCGCCCAAACCCACCAAACTCTTTACTGAGCTGTGTGCCTATAAATAGAACAGCCACTCTCGTGCAGAGATGGGCAGCTCTGAACCAGAGGCTTGTTTTCTCTGTGCAGTGCGTGCATGCGGAGCTCGCTTCTCACTGGCTTTTCATGTCTGATTTATGTAGCCCTGAGGTTTTCTATAGATAGAGGCTGGCAAATGACATAAACTGCTGCTTAGGGAGGGGCAAGGTGACCTGTGGGATTGTTGCCTTTTGGTTAACAACAACAACAAAAATATATATAAAAAAAGAGGTTCTGTTTAAAAGAGGAATGGAAGAATGCATGTCTTGTGCAGAGGTGAGTGAGCCCTGCCGAGGTCAGGAGAGCTACCTGACGTGCGGCACCTGGGAGCCGAGCATGGCCGGTGGGAGCTGTGGGAGAGCAGAGGAGTCGTTTTGCTGTGAGTTACTGCTCTGGTGGACTGGGCAAGAGTTTCAGCGGCCCAAGTGCTGCCGACCGAGCTTGGGGAGTGCGGGGCTCTGGCTGACCCCAGTTTAAGCATTTCTGTCAATAAGCATAGCCAACAGAACTCTGAAATCTTCAAGTTGCGAGTTTTTGCTCAGACTCCTGGTTGACTTGGGATCTTTGGGCTTTGCATCTTGACAGTCTTCCCCGGGATTAAATTCTTCTCTGACTTTGGTTCAGGGCTTTGCAGAGTTCAGTAGCTACTTTCTCTATATAATTTTTTAATTATATGTAGTTTTGTCCAAGGAATGCAAAAGAACACGTTTCTATCTTAATCTGGAAAATACCTTGCCACTTTTCCATTTTCTTCCCTGTAAAAAGTGAACTGCAGTGATTTAGATGCTGTTGCTTTATGTTTCTCTTTGATACTAAGGTGCTGGAGGTTAAAGTAACTCATCAGATAGACATATATATATTATAGTAGGGCTCCGTAGAATTAGGCAGTGCTGTTTGTTCCACTTGGCAGATGGGAGATGGAGACATGCAGAGAGAAATTTGCTGTATTGGGATCTCATAAAAAGTTTGTGGCAGAGTAAGAACCCGAAGGCACCTATCCCGATTCCAGATGAGTGCCTCAGCTCTGGCCTTGCCTTCAGGGTCATTTCAGTAAGGGGTGCTGTTGTGTCAGTCTTGGAACTCTCATTTTCTCTTATGCTAAAGCTTCAGATTAAGATCGTGGCTGAGTTTCAGATTCTTTGCATGGCACCAACTATAAGTTAGTTTAGCATCTTATTTCTGGGTATCACTATCGTATGTTTAACTTCTGAAACCTAAAGCCACTCCCAGATGCCTCATGGCTTCTCAGAATGCTACACAGCTACTGCTGTGTCCCTGCTGTGACTTGTGAAAAGTAGGTGCCAAGACATCTTTTGGTGACCACTTCGGAGTTGTGGGGAGCTGATGTGGGAAATGGCCATTTTTTGATATGAACTTAGTCTTTGATCATGCATTTTTATTCTCTCTTTTCATTCTGATGGAAATACCATGGGGTTTGGCAGTTCCTGGTTGAACCAGGCACACTAAGTCGGTGTTTGTCTGAGTGCTGACAGGTGTTTCTCCCAGTGTGCTGGAGGCTTTGTGAAACAGAACACTGGGAAGCGGCTAGCCTTGGAGTCAGCCATGTACCAGGCTCCAAGGAGATGATGGTTCTTTTGGAGGATACAGGGGAGCTCACCCTTTTCTTTTTCCCAACACAATGGAGGAAGGTTTATAGTGGCTCCTGGGGCCAGGAGCTCTCTTTAAGGTCTGGGGGTATGCAGGAACCCACTCTTTCCCAGGTGATTTGTGAGTAGAGGCATCACAGTGGTGGTCCAAGCCCTATGATCTCTCAGGCCAATTTGAGGATGGCTCAATCTAGCAAGAGAGAAGCATGTATTGTCAGACGGATGTTTCTTCTTGCAGTCAGCATTTTTTTTTCCAAGTGCTTTTTGAGGAAACTGAGCTTGGCAAGGGCCAGTGTGTGGAAAGTATTAAAATCTGCAGCTGTTTCAAAATGGAAAGACCCGCAGTAGAAATATATATAGCATTTTAAAAGCAAGTTTAGTGCCCTGGAAAGGATTTCTAAAACGAACTAACCCCTGTGGATCAGTAAGAGTATTTATTTTGTGCTCTGTAGTAGTCTGGCAGTGTACATTTAGCACTGTGTTCATGAATTAATAGATACTCATTGGTGACCTGACTCAGTTACAAGCCTGAGTTACACTGAGACCTCTGGTATGTTAAAGCTGTGTCATTTTCCTGGCATCAAGGTACAGAATAACCTGTTTTACAAGATTGTTGGACCATTTGTTTCCTGTGTTTTAATTGTGTGTTTATCAAATTGGGCTCCCTCAGTAAGAAGTGGGTTCCTAGAGGCTGTTTTTTGCGGAGAGAAGTGGGTTTCTTATCGTACTGAGGCATGACAAAGAACCATTTGCAGTTCCTAGGTGATAACTTCAATCAGCAATTTGGGGCTGAACCCTCATCTCTGTCTTTTCCGTCTCATGTCTTTCTAAGCTGCAGTTTTTAAGATTATTTTCATGTAGCTGTTGGGTTTCCAAACCTGTCCTCAGTGAAGGAATCATTTGATGAAGTAGAATGAAGTGCATATAGATTAAATACATACCCCTATGTATGCATGGTATGCGAGTGAGCATATGGGACTGTGTATGCTGGTATGTCAATCTAGTTATAAAGCAGTTAAATAAAAAAAAAAGGCAGTGTGCGTAGAGAGTTTTGGCACTCCAGTCCTGGGAAATGGCAGCCAGCCAGAGAGTACTGAGGCAGGGCCAAGATTATCTCAAGAATACCAAATGCTGAAGTTGGATTTAGCTCCTTCTTCGCTCTAGTTTCACTCTTCACCCTGCGGGCCTGCAGCTCACCAGCTCTGTGCCAGGTAGATGCTGATAATTTCACAAGGCATAACTGGAGATAGGGACAGCCATACTGCAGTGTATATGTGCTTGTAATCAAATACCAATTAAATGAAGGGTGCAATTACTTGCGACTGAATTCTGACCTCAGTGAGTTTAACTGCTACACTCCTCGAGTCATTGTTAGACTTTGAAATGCTTGTTCAGTCCTAAGATATTTATCTTTTTTTGTTATCGTGATAGCACTGGAGTCAAGGATAAAACTGCACCCCAGTGTGGATTATGCATTGTGACGGTTTAATCTTGTTAATAAACTGTCTCGCTTCTGTTGAATGAGTTTGTTAAGCACTTCCAGCAGAGGGCACTAAGATTACTGTTCTCAAACTGCTTGGTTTTGGTACAGATATATGGTGGGAAAGCATAAAAGAGTCCTGTAAGTAAAATGTCTGCTTCACCCTTCTCCTCTTCTTGTTTTGTAGACTATCATAAAAGAGGGGATGCTGATGAAACAGACCAGCTCCTTCCAGCGCTGGAAGAGACGATATTTTAAGCTGCGAGGACGAACGCTCTACTATGCAAAAACTGCTAAGGTAAGGACTTGACAATACGTGTGGGTCCAAGGGAAGAAAGTGGTGGAGCTTTGGAGGCAGACGGATGTGAGAAGGCAGCCCTCAGCAGAGAAAAGAGCACTTGCTTTGTAAGCACCTGTATTCAGGTTTTGTAGCTTCTAGAAGATCCCCATGTTTTGCCTCATACTTGGGAATCCTTGTTTTAAGTGTCATTTGTACCTGTGATACTGATTTTTACACATTTTTTCCCCCCTTGGTGTATTTTAGTAGGGAGTGGGCTCTGAATCAACAGAAGCTGAAAGAGAGGGGAGAAAATTATAAATAAAAAGAAGAAATGTAGGAGAAAGGCAAGCCTAGAATTTCTCAAATCAGAGCTGTCATGCATCTGCTTTAGTACACTGATTGTCAGCTAGATAAAAATCTATCTCCTTTCAAAGCAACAAAGCCTACAATTTATTTTTTTTAAATAATTCCTTAAAAAATAAATGTCACTATGTTCACTGACTGAAGACAGGCAAGTGTGAGCCCCAGTCAGTGTAACTAGACTACTGAGTCCTTCATGTTGTTGATACTGGACCTTTCCTTCAGATCAGAAAAGGCTGTGATGGAATGTGCTAGGCAGATGTACAGGCATGTCCTTTTGGGTCTGTTGCTTATATGCTGTATTCAGTAATTCATGGGGGTTTTGAATTTTTTCTTTCCAGTCCATTATTTTTGATGAGGTAGATCTGACAGATGCCAGTGTGGCAGAATCCAGCACTAAGAATGTCAACAACAGCTTCACGGTAGGATTTTTTGCACTATTTTCCCTTCTTCTTGCATCTTTCCCCCACCTCACTTCTCTTTTACAGAGTTTAAAAACATCTGAACAAATCTTCGCAACCTCTTTCGCTAAAAAAAAAAAAATACTTATTTTTCCTTACAACATCAGAACTCATCTCCACACACATGGGACATACCTTGGGTTACTATGTGTAGTGCTAAAGCTTTGCATTCAGGGATTTTCTTACCTATAAGCTAGGAAGGTTTGATAGAATCCACTTGTACAGTGGGACAGAAAAATTTGTTCTGCTGAGGGAGTTAGGGGCGATGTTTATACTGGCTATCTTGCTAAAGGAATTTAGTTTTCCCTTCAGGCCTTAAAATATGTAAACTTCTTTCTCTGACTTTATTTGTATGTGGCTGTATATGTGTTTATATATGCACATTATATATAAAAGAAGGAACTAAAAGAAGTTGCACATAAATAGCTGTAAGATGTGGAATATATACTAAATATTTGCAGTCTGGAGCTATTGTGTTGTCACTGCTTCATTTTCTCCAGGCTTAGTAACTGAGAGGGAAAAAAAAAAAAAAGATTGTATTTCTGTGGTGCAGATGTTCCACAGGCTCCACTTGGAAACGCCCGGTGTACAGAAAAGAAGCTCTTAACGGAAGCCATGCAGGGTGCGTGTCAAGCAGCAGTGTGAGCTTCAGGGTTGGCTAACAGCGGTCATCTCCATGCAGCCTCTGAAGGGCTAAAAAGGGAGAAGAGAGGATAAGTGTGGAGAAAGGAGGCAGTGTTGGACTAAGGCAAGGTGCAGGGGGGAGCAGTCCAGGTAGAGGGAGGTAGCTGAACCTGTAGGATGGTGACTTGCAGGTGGTTACCAAGGCTGTGCAGCGTGCCTTGCGTTGCAGCAGCAGTGACCCATTGCTTTAAACATCCAGCAAAGGTTGTTTCTGTTAACGTAGCTGTAACTTTTTTCTTTGCGGTACCTGTGCAGAGTAGCTATGGCACCCACCCTATGTCCAGATGAAACCCCAACACTTTCTCAACGTTTGAAAACACTTCGTGCATCCATAATTGGACAAGGAGGAGGCACATCTGGGTCTGATAGTAAATATTGATATCAGGTGTCAGTGTGTGCGCAAAGAGAGAAGGATTCTGTAGTGATATCGGGGGGGAATAAATTTGCAGGAATTAGAAGTTATTTACCTGTTAATAAAGTATTTTTTTCTTGGGTATTGCTTCAGTTTTCCCACATGTAAATACAGACTGATTTTTCAGGTAAGCAAATGTACTGTTGCTGTTTTGCTTATTATTACAGTTGGGAGAGATCTAATCTCTGTCAGGGACACTTATGTGTAGGAACAGTTAAGTAGCATGTTTGGTCTCTCAGACTGCCCCATAAGAGTCCATCTGACTATGATATCAGGCTCTGTCAGTCCCTACCTTCCCTGGGGGGTAAAAACTATAGGATTACTTTGACACTTGAGTGGCAGATACAGTTTGCACTGTCTCCAGCTGATCACTGTATCACAGGGCTCAGGTAAACTTCAAGAAAAACATATCTCCTTGTAATTTCAATCTACACTTTCTGTCATTGTTTACAGAGGGATTTGACTGTGGTTTACCATGAGCTATAAAAATATTTAGAAAATCAGAAGGTTGCCTAGTGTTGCTGCTGCCTGGTCTGCCACATGACTGCCGACAAAGCTTTGGATTCCTTGCTGTCTTGCCATTTTTTCTTGGTTTTCTTTGGGAGCACTCTGTTTCCGCCTGGTATCTCCCCAGATTTGTTCCTTTCAGAGTTCTTTGATGCTTTTTTTTTTCTTTCTTCTTCTGATCAGTGACATTCACTACTGAGTTTTTATCGTAAACCAAAAATAGCCAGCATTTAGTGTTGTATATCAGAGACAGTTATTCTGGAGTTCTAGATGTTCTGGTTTTGTTTCTGTGTTTTCTTCAATGGAGACTGGTAGTTTTAGATTTATGAAAGACTGGTTTCTATATGAGGAAACCCATCCTCTGTCCAGGTGTCTGTACTCCTTCATATAGACTCTGCAGGTCAGGTTGCATGAATAACACTTCTAAGGTGCTAACAAAGGAGGTGAGAAACAAAAACACACGATAAACCACTTAGAGGAGCAATGCAGATCCAAAGCAGAAAGGTAATAAGGGATCACCAGTTAGAGGAAAAACTGGTGAACAGGCAGTGAGGAGTGCAGGGAGGCAGCACATGAGAGGAGAAAACCAGAGCATGGAGACAGCAAGGGTTATGCTGCATAAACAGAGGAATAAGGTTAAAAAGTAGAGCTGCCAGCAAACCTTTTATATAGGACATAAGCCTGACAGCCTATTTGTTTGCTGTCAGCAGGCAGGAGAATGAGAAAAGTGAGAATTAAGACGCAGAGCTCTTCTTCTGAAAATGAGAGTGTGTAATACAGGTTCTGCTATTGTTTACTTAGCTGATCTTGTATAGATTTCTTCAGTGAGTGTGTCCTGTTTGCAGTGGGGACAATTTCCAGGACTGCTACCCAGAGTTAATGGATATGTGACTTTAGAACAGTCTGGGAGCATGTGACTAGGGTCATCTTTGAGCTAAAGGTGTTGTATAGCTCCACCCCCTGAGAGTTGTAAGAAGCTTTTATGTTTAGCTCTTGTTCCTTTAGGTCAGGCAGTGTGGCTGCAGTGTTACTCTTTAGGAAGCCTCTGGGAACAAATTGTACAGCAGCCCCACTCCTCTTGTCTCTCAAGAGGACCGTAGGTGTAACATTTGCTGGGTTTGTCACACCTCTACCATCTCTGTCCTTGTAAGTCATCTGTCAACAAGGTAAATTCCTCGAGCATGTCAGGGCTGTAAGTGACTGGCTCTTTCCACATATGGTCCCTCAGTACCTGGTATGTTGATCTCTCATCAGTGGATTTTCACAAGGCCTTAGAGAGGACCTTCTGTGGTACAAACTGAATGATAACCATATTGTCCTGGTACTTCAGACCCATTAATCTCAAAGAGAGTGATCAACTTTTAGCCTAGATTCTTGCCATCACTGTGTGCCTACATTTGTACTCCTTATGAAGTAGAGATCAGCAGCATTGGATGGGCAATGTCAAAACTGACCACAACTTCTGAGCAGAGTTTTCCCAGCCATACCCTTAAAACCCCCTGTGATACCTGAAAACCTGATGATTTGGAATCACACTGCATACACTGGATCTTTTCAGTGAGGCTCCAGTTGTTTTAATTCACATTTTTTTGTTGGACAGTACAATTCCACAGTAGCTTTATTGTTGATTTGCCTGCCTAATGTATTAGCCTGCAGTTGCTCTAGGAGTGTTAAACCAAAACATCTGATGAGGATGAGTTCCATACTTCAAGCCTGGAATAGTTTTTTCTCTAGATCATGCCAGGAAGCCTGTGTTTTGGAGTTACTTCTCTCAAAATGTCTGCATTACCCGTGTCGTGGACCTGAACCATCCTTCATGCCCGTTATCCCCTACGAAGCCAGTCGCTCTATTGTCTGTTGCTCAGACCAACATTTTGCTGCCATGGTTATCCCCTCAAGAGTCTTTGCAGAGACTTTGGGTCATCTTCTTAAGCCCATTTTTTTAAATGTTTGTGTGGTGAACAAATTCTTACTCCTCAGGTTGGTGTGTTGGCTGAAGATCTGCTCTCTCCTAGAAGGTGCCAAATCTACTAAGCCTGTTGCCCTCAATGCAGTTGGCAGGGGTGATGGAGTGAGTCCTTATCAGTTGATCGACCATTTCCTGCCTCATGCAGGATTTGAATAAAGGGGAAAAAAAATCTAAAATATGTTTTCTTCAATACTAATAAAAACCACCTGTCATCAACAGGAGAGGGCCTAGGAAAGGCATCATACCCTTCCAGGTACCTGTTTTGTGTTTCAGTATGATTCTGACATGGTGTTTTTGGAAATGTTTTCCAGTTATCACTAGCAAATGGTGGTGCAGTGGTGTGGACTTTCACCCTCATTCTCATAACATGAATTGCAACATTCACTTCCCATTCATTTTTATTCAGAACATTGAATTTCTCCCCTAGGAGAAAGGTCCTCTCTGTGGAGATAGGTGTAGTTTGATTTCTGCTTTCTGATACTTTAGTGGAAATGAACCTCTGTCAGAGCATGTTGTTGAGTGCCAGGAGCCATGCTGTTGACCCCTCCTCCATCGTTAAAGGCTCTTCACTGGAAGAGGTGGAGCTTGAGCTCCTGAGCTCCTGTAAACCCTTTTCTGTTGGGAAGTACCTCTCAGCTCAGCCGCAGACAGGAAACAGCGTATTATTACAGTCAGTGCCTGCCTCTCCACTGCCGTCAGAAGGAAACTTATCCCAGCTCCTCCTTAAGCAGACAGCTAATCAGCTTGTGGCAAGTGGGACATAGCTCAGAAAGACTGACCTATTAATCGCATGTCAAGCAATCTGTTTATAGTTCTTTTTCTGAGGGAGTAGGCTGCTCTGCACACTAGTTTAGAGGAAGACTGAACGTGAAAGGTAAGAGCAGGAGTTGTGAGTTTTCCGGTCTGAACATTGAGAAACGTGGCAGCTGTGCCAGTGTCAGATCATCAGGAGCTCAGGTTCTTGGGAATAGGTTTGCTATAAACTCTTACTGTTCAGGTGTTATCTCCTGTGTGGATTTATGTAGAGAAGTTCTTCAGAATCGAGGTAAAGCAAAATTTGCCTGGGGTTCTGTTGGAAGTGCTGCACCCATCAGTTAAGAAATACTGTTTGTTAACTGATGATTCACCCTGACCAATGCCACGGGAGAGAGGAAGTATTGAGATTAGAGTAATACCTCTCTTTCAGAGCACTTGCATGACCGGAGGCGACAGTGGCTGTGGTAGGTTGAGGAACAGGGAGTTGCTGGTGCTCCTGAATGAGAGCATGCTGTCATCTCTGAGAAGCAATATGGATGTCATTCTCCAGCTGTATGGAAGCCTGAGGTGTGCTACAATTTTTTTGTTATTACAACCTTGTTGCTTAGTACTGACTTTATTCGACAGCAAAGATGCCAGTTTCTGTCTTTGTAAAGTTTTTTGTGACTGTCTGATCTCCTTCAGACTGTATTTTTGCTGTATTGAACAAGGGCTTGTTGATACTGTGGAGAAATAGCACAAATCTTCATTTGGGGGTAATTAACCTTTCCTAAAAACACAGGGCAAAGAGCTTGAACTTTAACAAAAGATAAAAGTGCTGAGGGTGCTTCCTGATGGGGAGAGTGTGTTGTTGATATCTGCAAATTCATTTCACAGTGAAATTAAAGTGCCTTTGCCTCTTCTGTGATTTTGTGTCAAGCTGAATTTTTTTGTATGAGTGCTTTTAAGTGAAAATATATCCTTTTTAGCAGAGAAGGCAGTGAAGTCTTCTCTGGAGAGTTTGGTTTTGAAAGAGTGAATAGAGCTGCTGAAGCTCAGGCAGAGTGTCTGCTGCTCATGTCTAGTGCAGGAGCTGTGTGTAAGGGGCTGTTGAAACAACAGGAACCCAGATCAGAGGTTATTTGTGCGGGTTTGAAATACAAGCTTTGAGAAAAAGCATGTGACTTATTTTATGAGGAGAAAGAGTATAAGAATTTTTGTTACAAGCTCTTTGCAGAAAGTCAGACTTGGACTTCGAGCTTGGGCTGATAGGGATCAGGGAAATCTGCATGGTTTGACACTTGCACAGACTCCCCAACCTGCCCTTTGCTGGACTTCTAGTGGGGGGGTAAGATCTTCTTCCCCCGCTTCTTCTGTATGGGGGTGAGGGACACAGAGGGAAGAAAGACACCAGCTCTCAGCAGTGGGTAAAAAGACTTAGGGATCTGGGGACAGAGTTACACCGGGAGTCACCGAGTATCATGTTTCATTACCTTGCTCATTTGTACACAGTCATGGATTGCCTTGTTAAGATTTGCAGAAGGGAAAGATTAGAAAAGAGGGACTCATGGAAGGGATGGTTCTTCCCTCCTCCTTTTTAAACTCTTTTCTCTAAACTGTACAAAATTAGGTTGTGCATTGGAAAGTCAGGCTTTGCTGGGGGTTGTTGTCTGTTCCACACCCATGTGTGTACACGTTCAGGAATAGTACACTCTCTGCTAATGCTTCTACTCTGTTTATATTGGCAGCTGTCAGAATTTACTTTATAAGCAAGTGAAAATATGAGTAGAGCCATGAATTGCCATGTCCAATATTGCTCTGCTGTTTTTCCCCCCTCCCTTCATTAAGGGAGTTCAGTCCCCATTTCCTGTCAGAACCACTGCAGTTTCAAAATACTTTGCTATTTTAGTAGTTTGTAACCCAGACTTAATGCAGTTTTGTTGGGTGGTTGGTTTGTTTTTTTTTTTTTGTCTGCTTGAGAAAAGGCCCTTTGGTAAACAGACCATTCTGAGTCACTGTTAGTCAGTGAAAATAGTCATTTAAAATCTTCTCATGTTAAGGATTTTTGGGACTCTTAATCCAACATCCTCTAGGAGCTTGTCATTAGTTTTGCATAAAGAAGGAAAAATCTGGAGAAAAATCATTGAAGAGAGGATAAACATGGAAGAACAACTAGAGAGTCTGGAAGTAGTTGGTGTGGGTGGGGAGATCTGGGAATTGGTACCGTACGTTACAGAATGACCCCAAAATCTGCTAGGGGGTTTTCAGAAAGATGAAGCTATTGTAAGAGAAACATGTCAGACTGTGCTTTAGGAATTGCTGTGAGACAGGATAGATGGAGAACTGGAAGTGTGGAAGTGAAGGTGACTGTGAAGCGCTTTTGTTTCCCTAGAGGGAAGTTTACTGCTTTGAAATTAGAGTCTGTTATTGCCCTTGTGCCTGAACACTAGGAGCTTTTATTTGATAATCTCTGTGCTCTTTGTATTCTTCCTTCGGTGCTGGTGTTCTATCTACCTTCCTGAGCAAGGCTGCAGATTCCAGAGTCTCCTCCCCCTTCCAGGTGAGGACACAAAGGCAGAAAAACCTGTGGTAATGAGGAGGTCATTTGGGAACATGATGGGTTTATTTTTACACGGGAGCTGCTCTAGAAGGAAAATACTTCTCTTTATGCTTGTCTTTACTCTTGTCATTTGGACAAACAAGGAGAGGCTTCCTAGTAATATGCACAGAAATTATGTCTTCCCAGTTGTGATACTTGTAATGGTTTCACTGTTAGGGTGTGTGGAACAGGACTGGTCTTTGCCTGGTGGACCAGTGTGGAAAGCTACTGGGTTCACCAGGCTGCTGAAAGCTATTAATTTCCTTTTGTTCTAGCTAACGTCCTCTTTTCAACACAGCTAAGGTTAGGGGGCTGTGAGGAGCTGTTACTAACAATATGCTTTCAGTAACAGGTCATTTTCTACAGTGGACAAGGACTTTTATTGCTCAATCCTGTGATTTATTAGCTGCTAGCCTTGATGTATATGAGCCCACTGAGACAGCGGTTCTACCACTGGGGAACATTGACCTGCTCCTCTGTTCTTCATGGTTTTGCTTCTGTTTGAGTGTGTAGGAAGTTTTCTCTGAAATACCCTTTACCTTCCCAAATGTGCTTCTGTTCCTGAAGAGTATAAATCTGTTTGGGAGCTCTTTACTGGTCGGACCACGTCCTTTGGAAAACAGAGGAAGAAGGGTTGTGTGCATGCATCTGCTGTATGAAGTGGAGGGTGGGTGGGTAAAGGAGCTGGTGAAGATGCTCTGGCACTCGGCATGGCAGCCCTATTGGTTCCCCTTGGTGCCACTCCATCCATGTAGATCTCTAGTGATCTACACGCACAAATTACCAGGGTTGTCTGCATTTCTTACCTGCCAACAATGGCAAAGACCTTCTTGCATACTCTAGGTTTTGACATTTGTCAAGTGGTTGCAAAAGTCCTAAAACCCTCTTATGTCTGTGTTCCTCTTACCAATTGCCAAGAGCAGGAATGTGTGTTGTTTAGGAACAGTTTCCAGAAGCATGTAGGAATGTGACCCTGGTATGAAAGATGATCATTTTCCCAGGAAACACTCTTGTCTGATCTGCTTTCCCTCTGCAGCGCTGAAGAAGATAGGGACTGGGAGAAAGCACAGATGGAGGGTCAGCACAAGTGGAGCTTGGTCTGTGGGCACAGTGTAGTGGTGGTAAATGGCAATGACAGTGCTCAGAGAAGATAGTACTTGTAACGTGCGACCCACTGGCAGGTGAGGTGCTTACTTTAAGATGAATGAACCTAGTAATGTAAAAGTGGACCTAAAGAGACCACACCATATGCTCTACCTTTTTTCCTATGGAAATGATCTGTCCTGGATTTTACAGATTGAAAATTAAGGTAAACCAGCCACGTGGAAGTTGGGGATAAAATATCCACTATAGTGCAAACACAGATTTGGGCACTTAGGACTCTGATGAAAATCTTGTTACTGCTACTGAAAGAAAAAAAAAAAAAAAAAAAAAAGGCAGAATTTGGCACATCTATAAGAACATTAACAACTTGTTCTATTTGATGGAAATGACAATTTCATAGGTGGAAGATGACCATTTTAGCAGGAAATAAGGATCTTGCACTATAAAAATAAATATGAATCTGATGCATTCTTCTGGTGACATATGAAAAGCTTTTTTCCTTCCCCTTCAGGGTAGCATCCAGGTTTTGAGGAAATTAATTCTAGAAAGCTCTAACTGACCTTTGCAGTGAGTTAACAGGACTGAATTTGTTGGCAAAACTGAGTGAAAGCTGAATTGCAAATCGGAAGAGGTCTATTGCCCTTGGAGGAAGGCAAGCCTTGGTCTGCCATCAGTCTAAGCAGTGATACTCATGTTATTTCTATTTTCCAAACTTTAGAGACCTACTAGGTTTTGCTAGCCTAATGCTCAGCTGCAAAAGCAATGACATCAATGAGACAGGATTTTAAAGTTTTAAGCATAAAGGAGGGGTTTGAGTCTGAAACTCATACTTTGATTTTTCTTTCGTCTCCCTTTTTCACAGTCTTCTTTTTAACCTTGTGTATTTGCTGAGGGAGTAGCACTGCTGAATCCACGCTAAGTCCAGTTTGCCAGCTGTGAGTTCAGTGATGGTATTTGAAACAAAGAGTGACTTTGCTGGTTTATGAATCTTGCTGAGGAACAGGTGAGGTATTTTATCATAGACCAGCATTGATTTAATTACCACTGCTGCTGGAACAGGAGCTGAAGTGGATAAAGCCGAAATTTTTTTCCTGCACCAGCACTGTTTTCAAAGCTATTTTATAGTTGCAGTTCCTAGGTCTTTTTGAGCTCCAGATATTCCTCTTGTCTCTGTACTGAGGTCATCAACTGTTTGGAATAATCCAGGATCTCTTTGGAGAATTTATGGCTAGCACCTTTGAACGTAAGACTATATTTGAACAGGATGTGAGTAAAAGGAAGCAGTCAGAATGAGCAGGTGTTCCTCATACACCCGCTTTTGACCACCCTGAGAAATGTCTCACATCAGAAAAGCTATATTTAGCAATGTCCCCTCAGCCCTGTCTCCCCCCGCAGCATTTCTCCAGCCAGCTCTGTGATTGGGCCAGTGTGATCATAATTTGTTTTGCTGCCTTTTGTGGTCTCTGAGTTCACCAGATCTACTCTGATAACAAACAGTCCCAAAGCATATTTGGCCAGACTGTCACTTCTTTGATGAGAAGTTTCTGGGCACCCAGAAAATGCTGAAAGAGGAAGTGAGCAGAGACGATAAAGTTGTCTTTGATGGCAACAAGACCAGAGAATGAAAGTTTAAGCTCCGGCTGCTGGGTGGAGGAAGGTTGCTCAGAACAGAAAAACACCAAAGGGTGAAGTATAGCAGATTTCTATTTAAAATTTGGTCTAATATAAGAAGTCTTTTTTGGACGGCCTTTCTAATCCAATTATTCACAGCTGTTCAGTGGGGAAGGACATCCAGGGACATCCAGTCCATTTTTAGAATGTGAAATGAGAAATTTTATTTGGTTGGCTCTGTAATTTGCCAGCTGGCCTGATTTGAAATGTCAGTACACTGGCGTTAGTTTTGGACAGGGGGCTGTGGGTCAACATGAGGGGTGGGGGTTAAAGAGCTGGTAAGAGGGCATGTCCTGTGTGAGGAAGAGACAGGAGATGAAACTGAATCTGTCAGGGGAGCATCAGCATTTGCAGAAGACAGCCATTTTTCAGATTTAGATTTTTTCAGATTTCAAGTGAGCAAGCTTGAAAATTGAGTTTCTTTAGCAGACTTGAGGTAGCTCATCTGCATGGAGGGCACATAACTATCTGCAAAGGGGTGACCTGGCGAGTAGTTGTCACCATAATTCCCGCAAATGGTATTTCTGAGGCTTCATACATCATGCAGAATTTGTAAATTAAGCTGTGTCCTGATTTAAAATGTCTTTAAACCTTCCTGCCATTCCTGTCCTTCCTCCTGGCTCTTCAGGACTGATTAGCGGGATTGGCCATTTTTTTTTCTGCCTGACTGTTGAACTCTTGTGCTGGTCATTGTCAGGTCTCGGAAAAGACACCATGTGCTGAGAGCTTTGGGTATGTGGGTATGTGGGCATCTAGTTCCTGCTAAGGATTGAAATCTAAAGAACCACACCCCAAAGTTCAGTAGCATTTAGGATCGAAAAATAATGTTAGTTTTTAATATTGCCTTTTCAGGAATAACAAGCACTTTTAATTTACATAATTGCTCATATCCAGATAAAATCCTGAGCTGTTTCAGGGCAGGAACGCTCAGAGTTCTGCCAATCCCCAAACAGGCAAAAAGTGTATGAGATTGTAAATAAATATTAGAATGCTTTATTGTGTTTGTTTTAACTCCTAGCGAGGCAGCCCTCATCCTAACTCAAAAGCGATCAGATCGTTGTTTCTGTGCTCTCCATTTATATGAGAACAAGAGGTCACTGGATGACATTACTGCTTTGTAAATTTAGAACAAATAAAAGGAAATGCTACTTCACCTAGTGCGTCGTCATCCTGTGGAATATACTGTTCCAGGATGTTAGTCAAAAGCTGCAATCGGAACATAAAAAATAGCTGGACCATGCTAGTTTCTAGCCACATTTGCCAACAGGGATAACCAAGCCTCGTGTTCCAGAGCATCAGTTTATTGCAGCTGTAGCTGAGAGCAAACACCCCAGACTCCCTGTCCGGGAAAGAACAGCTTTTCAGGGGGAATTGATCCCTGTAGCTTCTTTTGGAGATGACAAGAGTGATATATTTTTTTTTAATTTTCTTTTTCACGTGAGATGTTAAAGTGATCATCAGTCTTGTCTAGACAGCACAGTGTATGTAACAGCCTTTCTCCCTCTGTTAGCGCCCCTCAACAGGTGGGTATCTGGAGTCCAAATTACTGGCTCAAGCAGAGGAAGTAAAAGTGGTAGGATGAGTGTTTTTCTTTCCCCCCCTCTGAGTGAGAGCATGTTTCTGTTGCTCTCAGTGGCGCCCATGTTCAGGAGCAGTGTGGAGTCGTGCACGTTGCACATCAGCCTGCGAAGGTAAGGGACCAGCGGCTGCCTGCAGGGCAGGCTAAGCAGGAGTGCCTTACTCTCCCGAGGTACCACTCAGCGTTGGCTGTTGTGCGCCTGAGACTGTATGAAAGGTGAGAATTCTTGAACCACTCTGCAAAGGAAGTGTCCTTATTAACATGTTTCTGGATTCTGAATTATCCTCATTAAAATGTTTAACTGTAACATCACTGCACGTTAATCAGAAAAACAGGTTTGTATGGTTTCATAATTTCCCCAAAGAATTGTTACACTAGTTACATTAAAATCTTATCTGTCCTTCACAGCGTAGCCTGAATTGTCCCACATTGTCCTTTCTAAGAGTGAGGTTTAAGATTGTATCCTTTTATTTCCTGTCTCTGATGATGCCACTTAATAAGACAAGGGGTGATGCTTTTAAACAAAAAGAGGGAGATTTAGACTAAAGAGAAGGAAGACTTTTTTTACACTGAGGGTTGTGAGACCCAGGCCATGTTGCCCAGAAAGGTGGTAGATGCCTGAAACTATTCCAGGTGAGGTTGGTCCCTGCTTCTTGCAGGGGGGTTGGACTAGATGACCTTGAAAAGTCCCTTCCAACCCAAACCGTTCTGTGAAAGCCCACTGCAAATGTTGCTTTAGAACTGCCTAATGAGGTGCTCTTCAAAAATTTATCTTGCGCAAAGTTGAAGTTTATTTGCAGTTTAGTAGTTACACAATAGACCCTTTATTTTAGTTCTGTGACTCTTTGTCTGGATGATTCTTGAAAATCTTCTTGATCTCTTTATTTATCCTTTTGTCTTACAAACTTTCGCTGTTCGTTGAACAAAGGATTATCCAACACTGAATGTGGGCATTTTTAAGATAATGCATTAGGTGACTTAAAAAGGAATTAGTAATTTTCCATACTGGACAATCTCTGCAGTAATCCAGGGAGTCACTAGCCTGAGAAATTAACTCTTAGCAAAGGAACATCTGCATTTCTGTATTTTAGAATTAATTTCTTTAAAGGTGATTTAAAAATGATACTTTGTACATAATAAGCTGTACAGCCCCACCCCCCCCCCCCCCCCCCCCCAAAAAAAAAAAAAAAAAAAAAAGAAAACACACACACAAAAAAAAACAGAAGAGAAAGAGAAAGGAGGCAT